>JANRFK010004440.1:46379152-46408671 GCA_030068395.1 Apalone spinifera | reverse complement strand
TTGTGTCCCACAGATTTTCCTCATTCCACCAGGTTTCAGTGATGCCTATTATCTTTCACATACACATACCCTAAATATATTGGCAACCTACAAACAGAAACATGGAAAATAGCTGTTTTGTTTGCTGAAAACACCATGTTTTCTAAATGGAAATCAGAGCCCAAAATGATTTCTCACACTTGACAAGAAAGAGGGGGATTATTTTTTGTACCTTCGCAGCAGGTAACCTTTACCAATAATCATTCTGTGATCCAAGGTTAAAATGGCTACAATAGGGCAACAATGGAGTCTCTGTCTTTGTTCTCTAACACCACCTATTCTAGTCATAGAACAGGGGTGGGCAATAATTTTTAATGCGGGGGCCCACTCCAAGATTTTGGTAAGTGGTCAAGGGCCGCACTTCTGAGGAGGGGAGACAGGGTCTGGGACAGAGAGTGGGATGCCGAAGGAAGCTTGGGATAGAGGATTGGGATGCACGAGGGAGTGTGGATCTGGGAGGGAGTTTGGGTGAAGGAGGGGGTTACGATCTGGAGGAGGGGACTAGGGTGCACGGTCAGGGAGGGGAATGGGTGCAGGAGAGGATTCTGGCCTGGGAGAGGGGTATGGGAGGAGGTGCGGGGTCTGGGAGGGAGTTGTGACCTGGAGGAGGTGGGGAGAGGGGATCCAGAGAGTTTGGGTGGTGGCCTGGGGCAGGGAGTTGGGTAGAAAGGGGTGGGTGCCAGAGGCAGGCTCTGGATGGGAGGCGCTTACCTAGGTGGCTCCTGGGAGTGTGGAAGTTATGAAAGTTTCCCAGGGCTGCACGGTGAGCCACAGTAATGCCTGGGATGACTGTAGTGCTGCTCTGTACTATGGGACTTTCTCCCCTCCCCCACCAGCCCCACTCACTGCCCTCTCTCACACCAGTGTTTGCAAGCAGGGTCTGTAGAAGAGCGCTTCAGAGGCATTCTCTCCTAGCCAGAGCAGGGCTTTTAGAGCTCCCTCCTGCCTTCCTAGCCCTCAGACCCGGCTGGAGCATGGGTAAGAACTGCACCCATTTAAAACAATCTGCTCCATTTATTCAATGACGGGAGAGGGGGGCAAGAGCTTAGCAGTCTGGATTGGGTCTGCCAAGCCTCTGGATCCTGCCCGCAGTCACCTCACCAGCACCCTTAATAAAGAGCAGTTGCAGCCACTTTAAACAGCAGGCTGCTAATTGCTATGCTGTCTGGGCAGAGAGGACACAGCTTTGCACACTGTCCCCACCCCTAGCAAAATCCCTCCGCTCCCATTGGCCAGTTTCCAGCCAATAGGAGCTGAGAAATTTTGCTGAAGGTAGGGGCAGCGAATGAAGCCGCCTCACTAATATTAATATTTACATGTGTACAGAAGCACAGAATCATAGAGCACTAGAACTGGAAGGGACCTTGAGAGATCATTGAGTCCAGTCCCCTGCCCTCACGGCAGGACCAAGCGTGGTCTACATCAACCCTGACAGGTGTCTGTCCAACCTGCTCTTAAATATCTCCAGTGATGGAGACTCCACAACCTCCCTGGGCAATTTATTCCAGCGTTTAACCACCCTGACAATTGGGAAGTTTTTCCTAATGTCCGACCTAAACCTCCCTTGCTGCAAGGTCTCTACCAAGAGAGTGTAAAACCATGGCGTTCCTTTCTTCAGCTGCAACAAGCTGAGTCCAATAAACCACCAACTGAAATGTTTATCCATCACTGACTCCATCCATTGTCCAATCTGCACATGATCCACGTCAGCCATGACTTTATTTTGATTATAACGTTCTACCTCTCTTTAATATACGATAGGACACTAGGTTGTTTGTTATCCAAAACTTTCGTGCAGACCCGGTCTCAGCTATAACTATGACAGTACTTTCTGCGCTTGGGAAGTCATTATGCTCGCAAAATGTCTTAGACTAAGTCTGCACTACACCCGGCAGTTCAGCCTAAGGTACGCAACTCCAGCTACGTAAAATACATAGGTAGAGTCGGCTTATCTTAAACAGAGCTTGGTGGTATCCCCACAGCGGGAGACTAATGGGAGCAAATGTTCCTATTGGCTTCCCTTACTCCTCGTAAAAGGAGGAGTACTGAATGCCATCAGCCCTCTGAAGGTCCGTCTACGCTAGCCCCCAGATCGAGCTAGGGAGGCTAATGAGGGTGACAGAAATTGCAAATGAAGCGCAGGATTTAAATATTCTGTGCTTGATTTGCATGTTCCCGTCCGGTTGCCATTTTAGAAATTGACTAGCCCGAAGTAACTGCCCGCTTCTACACGCAGCAGTGAAACAGGATTCCGAAATAAAGCCCTAACTCGAATTAGCTGGTAAACCTCATTGCAGGAGGAATACCAGCTAATTCGAGTTAGGGCTTTATTTTGGAATCCCATTTCACTGCCGCATGTAGATGCGGGCAGTTACTTCGGGTTAGTTAATTTCTAAAATGGCGCCCATCCAGGAACATGCAAATCAAGTGCAGGATATTTAAATCCTGCGCTTCATTTGCAATTTCGGTTGCTCTCATTAGCCTCCCTAGATTGATCTAGGGGGCTAATGTAGACATACCCTGAGTTTGATTTAGTGAGCCTTAACTAGATTCACTAAATTGAACTCCGGAAGATTGATTGTGGCAGTGGCGATTTTTCTTTTAGTGCAGACAAGGCCTTCGTCATTTACATCATCTTAAGGATAGCCAAAGGCAGAGATTTTCTAAGTTGCCAGGGGAATCTGTATGCCCAGTTCCTTTGGGCAGCCCCATTCCTTATGCAGCTTCATCCAAAGCCTACATTCTCATATAAGCTGGACCCTGGGAGTTGGTGAACAGAGACCCATGGATCTTAGTACATGAGCCTCTACCACATGAGCCAAAAGTTACGTGGGCTCTCAGCTAAGGCTGTAGAGTAGACTCGTTCTCTCTGTGTAATTAGTCTACGTGCCACTAGATGGACAGTGCATCACACCAAGCAGGTGCATGGGTTACACTACAATGCAACACACGGTCATGAAGTTAGTTTGTGTGTTCAAGGGGGCACAGGATGCTGCAAGAGAAAACACCTGCCAAAGTTGGGGAGTATTTGTTTTCAGGGGACTCTGCTATCCTGAAAAGCTAGATTCCTACTTGACCTCACCATCAATCTCACGTACAGCCGAAATGCACACTTTTTCCGAAAGTTGGCCTACGCGCCAGTGCACATTTCCTAGAGAGACTCTTGCGCAGACAGATGGTGGTGAGCAGAGATGACAGGAAGCTGCTGTGCCTCGGTGCGGTGTGCTCATAAGAAAGTGGCCGGCTGAGGGAGGGCCTTAATTCTGTCCTTCCCCCCCAACAGAGTTGAGGCTGGCAGCTGGGACCCCAGGAATGCAGGGCTGGCAGGAGAACCCTGGGTGTGCAGCATGGGATAGGCAGCCAGCACCCCTGGGTGCATGGGGCAGGATCCCAGGGGTGCTGCAGCACCCCACCCATCCTAAGCTTCCTTCCCATGCCTATAAGCTCTGCCCCCACTGCTCCCATTTGGCTGGGAACAGGAACAGTGCGGGGCAGGATCATCAATGCGGTTAGCACCGCACCTCACCCCCCATCCCCTTTCCTGACTCTTGCACCCCACCCCACCCACCTCCAGCCCCCTGCCCTGAGCCCCCATGCCCTCCAACCCTGACTCCTGCCCCACAACCCTCTGTTCTGATCCCCCCTGCACTCCATCTCACACATCCATGTCTGGTACTGTTATATTGCAACCCCCCGCACCCTGCCCCGGGTTGTGATAGGACAATACCGGTAAGAAATGCAAGTTACTTTCACCCCTGGCGATGAGTATTCATATTTAGACACAAATGCAAATCCCTACGGTGCATCTAAGCTCATTTTAACAAACATCTGTCGTGCAATAAAAAGGAAGCTTTCCACCCCCTCTAGCTCCCAGGAGCTGCTCCAAGGGAAGAGTGGAAATAGCTGCCGTTTCCACTGTTCGAGGCGAGTGCGTTTAGCAGCTCAAACCGTGCAAAGCTGGAGGACTTGAGCTCACGTCTTTGCGTGCACAGAGGTATTCAAATGTAGGACACATTGACGCCTGAATTTTTATTTAAGGGAATTCTATTTCTGCAAAGCTTTGGGGGAAAGAATATTTTATCTGAAGTTATCCCATTTTATCTACCTGAAATGATTTTCTGGAGCAGTAGCTTTAACCAAACCTCCACAAATGGTTCTGATTAAAGATGGAGAATGACTGAACCGTACCCACACATCTTAGTTCCCTTCCCTAAGGTTCTGAGGCCAAAATGTACACCTTGATTAATGTTAACGTCCTGCAGCCAAAAAGAATGTTTATTTTTTCCCTACAAGTGACTTTGTTAATGGGGTTAGAGAAGAAGCATTCAGGGCAACTGTGAGAGAGTGAAGAGAGGAGGGCCTGGTGTCACAGGGGTTAAACAAAATCTTTTGTCCCAGCTTGCCCCGCCCTGCTTTGCCTGTAGCCAATGCCAGGCCTGGAGGGAGGATAAAAGGAAGGAGCCAGGCTCAGTGAGGGGCTGACCAGCAAGGAGACAGGAGTGCATGCCACTGTCTGCAGGACAGGAACCAAAGCCCGTCCACTTGTCCAGCCACAGAAGCAATTTAGGGGTAAACCTGCTAGAACCCTAATTAAGGGGGGAATCTGGACTCTTGGGGCCACGCCCCAAACGTAAGGACTTTACTTATATACTGGGCCAGTATATAAGATGAGTGTATTACCTGGGGTCTGTAGCCAGGGTTCAGGGCCCTGTTGAGGTAGGTGCTGTACAAACAGCAGGTATCTGTGGAGAGCCCCTCCCAAACTTTAGGGGCAGTGTGAGGAGAAAGCACGATAATGCCTGTTTGAAAATGTATCAAGCAGGTGACGGAGGCTGGCACCAAGGGCCATTTGAAGGTGAACATTCATAGTTGGATACAGAATGAGAGATGACAGTGAGCCCTGGTCTACACTAGGGCGCCATTTTGAAATAACCTCCCTTAGGTCGAATTTATAAGTGGAGCGTCCACACTGCCAAGCCCGCTATTTCGAAATAACGAGCCGCTTATTTCAGAATCTGTCCTCCCGCTTTTCTCTGGGAATAATGCTAATTCTGAAATAGTTATTTCCAAATACCTGTCATGGGGACGCTCCCGTGCTGCTTTTTCGAAATAACAACTCTCCAGAGTCATTCGAACTAATTACTCCTCAGTGCTTCCTGGGGCTCTAAGTCGAGGTAGCGTGTTCACATTAATGGAGCCTGCCTGGGACTAATTTCGAGGCTTCGCCATAGTGGGGACACGCAATTTTGATGTTGTTATTTGGGGAGATATTACATCGATTTTAGTTATTTCAACATAGTTTCCTAGTGTAGCCATGCCCCGAGGGAGGGGACTGAAAGAAGCCAAGCAACTTCTGTTCGATGCAATATTTTCTACTGCCAGAACCGAGATTCCGAAAAGGGGACGTGAAAGTCACAGCAATGAGCTTGGAGAATGATCATGCAGCTGCTTCGTCACCAAAGATGAGCAACGCTGTTTCCAGGGCCAGGGAAAGCAAAGCAATGCAGGAGTCAACATTACCAGCAGCCTGGACAAGCACTGAGGAGGAGTGATAGGAGGATAGACAAAGTCCAATATAGTGTCCTCTGTTGGACTCAGTGCAACAGAGGACAAGGTCGTCACAGATCTTTTGTGAGGAGAGGATCCTGTGGAGGAACAGAGTCTTTGCATCATTGGTGGAATTTTAATCCTAGCAACTTGGCAGTTGATGAGCCAATCAAGTGGAACGTAAAAACATAGACCCTCCCCCCTTTCCACATGTGACAGAAAGAGGAGGGAGACCCTGGAACTAGATTTACATGTTGAAGCACCCAGAGTTAACCTGTTGGTATCACAGTTCATGAACACCAATCAAGAACGGCAGTTTCTTCCATGAGATCTTGAATGGATTCGGCCGTCATACTCCACGTAGAACGACGTGCTCTCTGGACGAGAGCTCCTACCAGCATGTGGAGCAGGAAGCAGCAACTTCAGACGTACTAATAACAAGTACTTCTGTAGGACAAGGCCTGGATACCTTGAGGCAAGGGATTGCAGAATTACCCTACTGCAGAGCTGTGCCAGGAAGCATAGCCGCGACGCACAGATGTTGCATTATGCCGTGACACGCTGGCCTCTAAGCACGATTTTGTATTGCAACAACACGTCGTGTGTCTTTTGGAAGAATCAATAATCTGTCTATTTCCAGAAGAGAAAGGTTTTTAAAAAAAAGGGGGGGGGGAGCCCATCCAGCAGCAACATTCAGTGTCCGAAAGCAAGGCAAAGGCAGGGAAAAGATCGGGTTTTTGCATGCGTAGCTGTTTGAGAGAATATAACTCAGCCATGCTAATTTATTCTCGGGTCTATTTTATAATGTATGATGTTTACATTTCAGAGCTATTCCCTCTAAGGAGGGGACAGAAGGCAAAAAGAAACCAGACACTGATTGTAGCCAACTCTATTATGTTATAAACTCATTTTGTAATCCTGGGCCAACACTGGAGCACATATTACACAATTCTCAAACCACAGTCGCTGGCGAAATTACACACTGTGTCTGCTCAAGATTCTTCAAGCACCCAGACTCTTGTTTACCAGCCTACTCCATCTCCTTGTCTTGCAGAACAAATACGTGCACTATTTCTAAGGTATGCCCTTCTTCAAGCAGATCATTTCTGATATCTGACTTCTTGGGTTTCCTGATAAATTACCCTCTTTTCTCACCTCAGGCAGAAAATACTCTTCCACCAATAATCTCCGACTGTCAGGTCTGATTACTTGTAAACAGCCAAGCTCTTTGAATATTTTGGTTTGTGAAAAGTGTTCATTTTCTCACTCATGGCTCCCCGTGCGAGGCTGCTGGCAAACCTGACAGCTGTGCTTTGTGTTATTTTATTAAAGTTGTTTGTGCCACGGAATGGTTTGTGTTTTCATCCCTGCTGGCCTTCGGGGCAGCACAAGATTGTTTTATGATCCATTCACATTGTGGAACGTCTGTATCTTCCCCTATATGGGGGGGAATTCACAATTCACGAGGCAGCAGGCTACCAGGGTCCTGGGTCTAGGTCTGGTGGCTGCTTTGAGTACTGAGTACATGATGGTGTCTGCAACTATGAAACACATTTGGAAGAAAAGCAGATGTCCTTAATGGAACTTTCAAGCTAAAAGTTCTGAAAATAGCTTTTCTATTAATTAGCAAAGTTGCTCTTCTCAATGCTTTATATAGTGTTGACGGTTAAGAATTTATAACCACCAAAGTCTTTAAATACAGTATTTTGACATAGTTTCTTTCCAGTGCTCTCATTTTCCTTGTATTATAATAAAGCTTGATTGCTTAGTCAACGATACATTGTAACTGCATAATATCACACTGGTAGCCGAACAAAGATCTGAGCCTTTTCCAGACTCACAACTTAGATGTAATATTAAGGACATAAGAACGGCCGTACTGGGGACCAAAGGCCCATCGAGCCCAGTAACCTGTCTGCCGACACTGGCCAATGCCAGGTGCCCCAGAGAGAATGAACAGAACAGGGAATCACCAAGTAATCCTACCCCTGTAACCAATTCCCAAACACAGGCTAGGGACACTATTCCAGCCCATCCTGGCTAATAGCCAGTGATGGACCTAATCTCCATGAATTCATCTAGCTCTTTTTTGAGCCTTGTTAAAGTCCTGGTCTTCACAAAATCCTCTGGCAAGGAGTTCCACAGGTTGACTGTGCATTGAGCGAAGAAGTACTTCCTTTTGTTTTAAACCTGCTGCGTATTAACTCGCTGCCCAAACGGCTTTGTTAGTACAAATATGCATTGAGACTCCAGTGTGCATTTTCCATCCCAAGTGCCTCCACTGAGGCACTAACTGCAAAATGATACTGTAAAGACCAATTTTTGTACAAACTGTGGAGGGGTTGTTTATTATCAAACCCAGTGTAAATAATTGTTACGTGGGGGAGCAACCACTGTGCATCTCTCTCTTTCATGGATAAAGAGGGAAAACTTATGAACTTTCTCTCTGTAAAACTTTTACATGGGGTAAGATGGATTTGTTTAGGGTTTTGGTCTGGGGGGGGGAGAGGGAGAGTTGTGCTTCTGGGTGCTGTCAAGTCCCTGTTGCTGAGCCCTCCCAGAGTTGAGCTGGTTCAGCGTTTGTTACCCCAACTTTGTGCTTTGGCTGAGGGAGACCAGAGCTTCCAGCCCATCAGGACAGGTTCGTGGGGCACCACAGATGTCAGGTGGCGGGCTCAGTGGTATGATGAGTACACTGGATGATAGCTTGGCTCAGAGAGGTCCTCCTGAGACTATCATCCCATGAGCACTGTTCAGATCTCCATGACCCGTCTCCACAGTCCACTCCCCATGAGGGAGAGGGGGAATGTGGATAGGCCAGCGAGCCGCAAGCACGGAACCCTACTTGGCTGCACTCCATCCAGGCACCAGCCACTCCCCTCCCACGTTCTCTCGAATGTAGCCACGGCCCTGCTCTGCAGCCATGCTGACTAGCTGGGGCTACGGGTTCCACCCCTCCGCCGGTGACGCTTTCATGGGCAGCAACACTTTCCTTTGCCCCTTAGGAGTTAGCTTTGGATCTGCAAAGGCCTCCCTTACTGCGGCACCACGAGGCTCTGGCCAATGCCAACAGACTCCTGGCAGTATCAAGCGGGGAGGCTCTGCCTGAGGGAGGAAAGCTTCACTTCAGTGCCTAGACTGCATTGTCCGGGTAAACCTTAGTGATCAATGGGAAACGCTCTCCTGCCATGCTGCCAGAACGAGGCCCTGTGGATGATCCACATGCAGGAAGGCCAAGTTTCATCAAAATACACTGCCCATTAAAAAGCAACTGTTTTGCTTTTGCAGATTCAACGCGCCTTTGCTTTTGATACATCTGCTCTGAATGCTGATGTGTGCTTCACTTCTCACTCCCTAAAAGCGCCTCCGCTCCCACCTGGGGAAGAAACTGACAATGAGAAAACAGATGGCACTGCAACGAAACATTAAATCCAATCCCAATACCCGAGTAATACCAGGAATATTTCACAGAAGCACCACGCTCGGAAAGACAACATTACGACCTTTTCGATCATCTGCAGGGATGTCTAACCTTGTAATTGCTGCCGACTTACCAAGGACACACTGTCGGGAGAACAAACTATTAAAAGAAGGTCGTGTATTTTTGTTCCCAAAGAATCTCCCAGCGTTCCCATTATAATCTGCCAGTATGGACGGCATTTACCCTTGCTGTGCGAAATGAGAGAAATCCTCAAATACAAGTAGCATTAAGAATATTGAGGATGGGCTGGCCTAGGGTCATTCCAGCCAGACAAATCCTATGAAAGACAAGTTCCTCCAATGCTTCACAAACTGAGTATGCAGACTTTGAAGTATCCACAATATCTTACACACCTATAAAAATGAAGTGGGACTTACATCGCCTAGCCTGACAAAGTGGTACGAGGCGCCTGAAAGCCTGAACTGTATTACAAGTTGGAGACGCCAGATGGCTCATGGCCCTTTCCAGTTCTTGCCAGTTGGTTGAAGAAGTCTTAAAAGTTCACCCTGGATATTGGAAGGTTGCTGTAAAGAACATGCTGGCTGGCTCATTTCTTCACTAACAGCACAACATTTTAGAAATGCTCTTTCCATAGCAGAAGAGGCACAAAACCATGCACACAGCACTAGCCATGGCATGGGGTGGGGATGGAGACAGACACTGTGAGTCAAGCAAGGAGTCTATGGTTTGTCCAATTATAGTATGGCAGGAAAACCTAGGTCAACAGCAGTGAGGGGAACTGGGATGGTGGGGAATAACTTAGTACTGCTCCAGCAAGGAACACCACACACCACATCCTTCCATTGTACCTTCACCAAACCTCATGGACCTTTCATGAGGTGTTCCCAGAGGCATCAACACTCTTTGGATTGCCACAGTGACCATTTGAACCTGCAGAATTATACCCCCCCCCCCCGCGCTATTCATACATCTCTCAGAGCACGCTAAGAATATGTCCTCCACCAGTGGGACGAGAATTAAGAAACATGCACCAGGTATAAGCTTGGCCTTTCACTTGGAAAGGTTGTAGCTCGGGGATGCTTTGGCAGCTCTCATCAGAGAACACCTCATCACAGAAACACACCACTGGAAAAGATGGTGAAGATTATGGACCAAAATGTGTAGTCCTCATTGGGGGGTGAAACTTGCAATTGTCTTGGTATGACTGGCTGGGGAAAACCAAATCACACTCTGCCTTCCCCTTGAGGGGAGGATTCCATTCTCTTCTCGGCCAAGGAATGTCTACACAGCAAGACTAAAGCTGAAATAAGCTACACAATTTGAGCTACATCAATTGCTACACAATCGCTTATTCTGGATTTTGGTGCCATGTACACAGCAGGAAATTTGAGAAAGAGCACTCTTCCTCTGACTTCCCTTACTCCTCGTAAAATGTGGGTTACAGGAGTCAGAGTAATAAGTCCTCCAGCTCGACATTATTTTGACATTATGTCGAAATAACTGCTTGTAGGGTAGATGCGGACTATGCTATTTCAGAATAATGTCCGATATTCCAAAATAACACTGCTGTGGGTTCCTTCGCAAAGCCTTTTACCCATAGGGGGTTCCTTCGCCAAGCCTTTTACTTGGGGTTTGGGGGAGAACAGAGTTTTACCTACAACAAGTAATATAAATTACTATATTGTCCAAGGCTTTAATGTTCTGCAATTGTCCTTTGTAAAGGATCTGTGGATTTGAAGAGAAATAAGTATGCCTGTGTATTTGTTGCAATTACGGAGGGCTGAAATCACCTAAGAAGGGATTTTGATTAAAAATATTGCAAGTAGTATTAAACTGTAATGAGAAACCCAGTTCCCATATCCTTGTCTGTACCTAGCAACTCATTCCTACGATTTCCATGCCAGTATATTGATATTAAGATAATTATGCAACATTCACAATGCTTCTGCTTCACCAAATTACGATATTCTTGCACACAAACATCTTGGATGCTAACATACATGGGGGAAATGTCATTGGAACATGCTTTCTTGTAAGGTTTCACTATTCCCCATAACTGATCAGGTCAAAGAATGTCATGAGAACAACTTTTCATGCAGTGATTCAAGGCAGAGCCAGGTAGTGCACATGCAATTCGATGATGAAAAAAAATCAGTGGGGGAACTTTACCCACGCTTTTCTGAATCTCAAAATAGTTTGAGCCAGGTCTGGTCATGATTTGGTTTTTATTTTAACCAGTTTGTCCATTAGTGAGGTTAATGGGTTCAGACAAATTTCCAATAAATGTGAATAACACACATGCTCAAATGAATGGAGTTTCTAATTTGACCCAAACGCTCACCGTGAAAATTTGGGGATTAAAAGTTGGGTTCTCAAAAGCCAATGGAATGTCTCAGATGGGTTTCTTTCATTGCACTGAAGCTGCTGGAAAAGGAATTTGCAGGTTTCTACCTGCTCTCTAATCAATGGGGAATTGATTAGGGTTAGGTTAGACCGAGTCACCCTTACTTTCAGTGGAGAATTTAGTTACAAAAATGATCTCATTAATTTCAGTAGCTGGGCAAATCCATGCAGTGCCGCTTGTTGGAAAGAGTCTCTCTCCACAAGTCATTTTCACGATTGTTTTACCAATCTTCTGGCAAATTGGAGATTGTCATTTGTTTCTGCGTCTCTGGGTTCTCCTAGCTCTTTACCGATATGCACAAAGGCAGGCAAACTGCTGTCGTCCATTTTCACCTACGCCGATTAATACATTTCATGGGAGGTACTGAAATAGTTCGGGACACCCTTTCACCCGCTTTGTTTTTCATACTGCCACAAAATAGCCTCTGAATCCCTCAAAATACAAAGTGAAGCAAAACTCAGAACCTCGCCTGCAGTATACGACTTAGTTCATGTTCTCGTGTCCGATTGTGATTCGCATAAGTCCTTGCACAAATGTGAACAAATCATAATGCAAAACAAATGCGTCATATTTCAGTTAGGAAACTGCAGCTTAGCTTCTCATAAAAAAGAACAATATTTTACTGATCATACATAAAATCTGTTCCACTGGGTACTGGCATGTTGCCTATAACCTTCCACAAAGTTCACTATCTTTGTCGGTGTTCATAGAGTTGACTTCTTAATTGTGTCTGTTCCCTGGCTGTGTCAAGTGGAGTTTTCCTTTGACTCTGTTCACTCTGTATTACATCTTTTAATCAGTATATATAATTACTTACCACAATCTGCCATGCCAGATTTTCTAAGCATTAGTCTAATTAACTTAAGCTTGATAATTATGTTTCAGATATCATAACAGTATGCACAGAATTTGCAGATTATGTTGCCAGCTTAGTCAAGTCTGATAACTTGTCTCTAACACTTGCTTTTTCTTTTTCCGTTTTTTCTCCATTTGGGGAGGGGAGGAAGACGGGTGATTTTTCTTTCTTTTTTTTTTCTTTTTTTTTTTCTAAAAGGTTGAAGGTTTCCCTAAAATCAACATCTGCTGATTTTTGAGATGTCATCAAATAAATCAACATAGGCAGGGATCAGATCTGAAATGCAAAACTTTCATGGTTCTACACACAGAGGAAAAAAATGGGTTGCTGATGAAAGAAAGTTGAAATCTCCAGTAGTGGAAACCATGTACGCATTCAAACACAAAACGATAGTGGCTAATGGTCAATTATAAAAGTACTTACACTATTCACAGATCCCTGGTCTGAATTCTTCTAATTAAATGCCTGTTGGCATCAGTATGAAGCCAATACATCAGTGATGGTCCTGTCAAACATAGTTTTATAGCACAGAAAGACCAGTCTTTGTAAACAGAAGCAGGGCAGCCCAGTTTAGGAAATATGCAAGGTGAAGACCCAAGCCAGGGTACATATATCTGAGAGGACTTGTGTCATCTTTAATAAAGCTTCAGAGGGGAAGCCGAGTTAGCCTGTAACAGGAAAAACTTAAAAAACAACCAATAGTCTAGTAGCACCTCAAAGACTAACAAAACATGTAGATGGTATCACGAGCTTTCGTGGGCAGAACCAACTTCTTCTCCGGTCATCTGAAAAAGTGGGTTGTGCCCACGAAAGCTCATGATACCATCTACATGTTTTGTTAGTCTTTAAGGTGCTACTAGACTATTTGTCATCTTTAATAAAGGAGAAGAAATGTGACACTGGGCATTGATTTTAGTTGGGGTCCTGACTGACCAAAATATGGACTGTCCAGCTACATCCTTAGAGTCTATTTAGGCTCCACTTCCACAGCGGGGGAAATGTCCTGCTTAGCTTGCTTTTCTTTCTGGATGACAACATGAATATATTGTGTGCCACATTAATTAATGATTGTCGGGCTTTGTGGTCTAATGTGCTTTATCTTTTGCAGACAAAAAATGAGAGGACAATTAAAAAAGAATCCCAGCAAGAGCTTGATAAATGAATGTTTGCCTGTCAGCCATGTGAAAATCTGATCACAATGCAAATCAGTGTACCCAAACTAAGGTAAACTGACTGACACACTCTAATGGAGGCCTGGTATGCAGGGCGCTGGATCAATATTTTTCTCTTCACTGTATACAGTCCCAGAGTCTGCTGCCAAGTAACTAAGATAGGCAGACACCTGAGGCTGGTTAATAGCTTGCCTGGAGGAGCAGGCTAATCAAACACCTGCAGCCAATTAAAGCCTGTGGAGCTGCTTTAAAAGGTTTCCCCTACGTAAAGAGGGGGAAGACAAAGAGTGATGGACCAGAAGGAAGAAGTGCGGTCCAGAAGAACTGTGTGGGTGTGAGCTGAGGATGGACTTGCAGGTACTAGAGGGAAGGTTCTGGGAGGGCTCCTTTGGGGAAGTGGCCAAGGGAAAAAGTGAAAACAACCCTGCCTGTTGCCAAGTTCCTCCCAAATCTCCCCACACCATCACAGAGTCTGTTCCTGGGAAGGGAGCCCAGGACTACTGAGGGGTTTTCATCCCAAAACCATGATGAGTATGGCTTGGTAGGCCATGACCCCTGCCTCTAGTACAGGGAAAGAGGCTGTGTGCAAATACCTCTGAGGCAAACACCCATCCACCAATAGCGGAAGCTCCAAAGGGCATGGCTGGAGCTTTGCCACATTATCTACAACCAGCTAACACTGACTATACAAATTGTCTACACTCAAAACCAACCAACGAAAAAGGAATGGTAAATAGGGAGCAAGATCACTATCTTAGCTGTAAAACTAAGAGCGGGAAGCACCCAGGGTTCAAACTCTGGTCATGTGGCAATAGAAGAGAACTGCCACCCTGAAGGCCTATTAGAATGTAGGCAGGAAGCACAAGGAGATTGATAATGCATGAGTGAGTCAATCGACGCTCCCACAAAAACCTTCCGGCTCTGATACACGCATACATGCGCATTCCTGCTTTTGGAATATATATGGGGGCCATCACTGGAAACAGCAGCAACATTATTACAAGGAGAGGCTGAGGGATTGGGCTTATTTAGTCTGCAGAAGAGAAAAGTGATGGGGGATTTCACAGCAGCCTTCAAATCCTTGATGGGAGATTCCAAAGAGGCTGGAGAGAGGCTGTTCTCAGTGGTGGCAGATGGCAGAACGAGGAGCAATGGGCTCAAGTTACAGTAGGGGGAGATCTAGGTTGGATCCATAGAGGTGTTTAAGTCTAGGCTTGACAAAGCCCTGGCTGGGATGATTTAGTTGGGGTTGGTCCTGTTTTGGATAGGGGGCTGGACTCTACCTCCTGGGGGGCTCTGTGATTCTATGATTATTCTGGAAAACCCTCCAAGAAATACATATTGTGGATTATTACCTTCACTGTGAAGTTATTGGCAAAGACGTAGACCGCTATGATATGCAGGGGAATTGTAACAACTCCAGGGAGAGGCAAGTCTAAGACAGGTGGCTCACTTTGCTGAGTATTTACCAATCGCAATGACACAGGGGCTAGGACCTTTCACCATGAATCCAAGTTACCAGCCTTCCATGAGGTAATCAGGGTGGTTAGGTATTTACTTACGTACAGTGTGACTCTAAATTTTACCAGTATGCATGGGAATCAACCAGGCTTATACTGGTGCAACACTAAAATGGCTTCTCTTTTTAGGAAATAAATTAACATTCCAATTATCTTTAACGAATTCACCTCAAACTATGGCTGAGGTACAATAGTCTAAAAATGCTTTTGCTCATCTACAGTCCACTTGTAACTAATTTCACTTCACAAGTCTACCTCAATTAACATTTTCCTGTATTTCACACATGGGTAACTGTAGCATTGAATATACAATCCCATTCCAAGTTTGATAGTGGAGGTAGCTTACTTTTTTGATTCTACAAATGCAGGCAAATTGTTTCCTGCCAATATCTCAAACCAATTAAAATTCTTTTTTTACACTGACTCTGTATTTCTTAGGTGTATGTCTGAACCCAAAAAGGTCTTACATTTTTCACATAATTATTCCTCGGAAACGATGTTATACAGTACTCCACAAGCTAAGAGGGATTGTAAAATGAAAAGCTTTTACAATTTGCTCGCCATTCTTCATAGCATGCAGTTTTAAACAGTGGTCATCAGCTGAACGCTTTACATTAGAAAAAAGACTGATTACTATCAAAATATGTGACCTGTAAGGAAGGCGAAGATCTGTAAGTTAACTGATGGTGCACAACGGAAACTAGAATGCATTGTCAGGTCTGTGTCCACTATTTACCTAATTTAGTAGAGTAGATACTAAATATTGCGACAACAGTCCATGGGCATTACATATCCATTGTGCAATATCAGTTGACACAACCTATTTTAGAGGTTTTGAATGCACCCATCACTTCCAATATCAAAGGCCTGGTCTACACTAGATCAGGCAGGTCAACGTAAGGTACGCCATTCAGCTACACATGGCATCTCGCATTGACTTCCCTTACTCCTCACAGAATGAGGAGTACAGGACACCAGCAGGCGCTGCCCTCAACGTTCGATTTGGGGGTCTACACTAGACCCGCTAAATTGAATGCTGGAAGCTTGACCTCCAGAGGGTTGATCTTCTCTGTAGCGTAGACAAGCCCTAAGAGTTTTCCAGGGTTGTTAAATATGCATTGCAAAGCACAAGCTGGACTCCACGGAGACTTTGGCTCTTCTCCCTTCCCTGTTATAGCAGGCTCAGTTTGATGGGTATGTGTAGACCAGATTAGATGGACAAAAATCATGCTTGTTCCAATGGGAAAGCTTTGTCCATGAGGAGAGTTTTGCAGCATGCCTTAATGGGGCTGATGAGCAAATGAGCAAATGAGACTAATCTCATTTGGCAGCTTGTTCCACCCAGAACCTCATCGGTTAAAATTATCGATCTTCATCACTCAAGAGCCTCCTGCTAAAGTTTGTGAATTGCTGTGTCCCACAATAGAGAATCTGTCTGGGTGGGCCATGGATGGAAATGTAGAAGCTGTGATGGTGGGGTATATTAGGCTTTCCTTGCATCTGATTCTGGAGTGAACACGTCTGGTCAGAGGTCTTTGTGCTGTTGGTGGATGGATTCACTGCAGGCTTTGTGAGATTGCTGCTGTTGGCCCTGGGTCATTGGATCATCTGCCTAAGTTTGTCAAGGAGATTTATTTTCTCAGCCAGTCCAGAAGGGAGGAGGGAAGAAGTGGTTCATACAGTTCTACCAGCTTGTCGGTCCAATGGACTTGCAGTTGGGACAGCATCACAACACTCCCGGACAGCGTGACATTGTTTTCTTTTCCTCGGCTCTTCGGTGATCTCATTTTAGCATTAAGAAATATTAGCTGTGGATGTCCACAAGAAACCCCAGACACCCATGCCGGGTCAGAACAAAGGTCCATCTAGCCCCGTATCCTTTCCCTCTGATAGTGGCAAAGAATTCATTTCGTTTTTCCACAATGGTCTTTTCATCTTTCAGTGCTTGTTTAGCATCTCGATCATCCACTGGCCCCACTGATTGTTTAGTCGGCTTCCTGCTTCTAATGTACTTAATTTTTTTGCTATTATTTTGAGTCTTTGGCTAGCTGCTCTTCAAATTCATTTTTTTTTTTTGGCCTTCCTGATGAAATGGTTACACTTCATTTTCCAGCGTTTATGCTCCTTTCTATTTTCCTCACTCGGATTTAACTTTCACTTTTTAAAGGAAGCCTTTTTAACTCTCACTGCTTCTTTTAATTGGTAGCTTAGCCAAGGTGACACTTGGTTGGTTCTTTTACTAGGTTTTTAAATTTCCCCTACAATCCTCGGATTTCACTCTGGCATTCAGCACCATATGGTGTGTATATCAATGAGGTCATGCATAGACTTAACATCACGACTGTCCATTTTCCTGCTGGCCTGTGTGTTGCACGTGATGCAGCATTCAAAGCAAGGGAGCCCGCAGGGAAGCTTAAACAGCCACATCTATGTGGGGATACTGTACAGCAACGTGAGTTAATCTACATTCAGGTGTTTGTTTCAAATTCAGATGCCCATATAACGTCACATGGCCTTCCTGTCATTTCTTCTCTAACTCAATGAATGGCATTGAAATGAGGTTTTATAGATCAGGCCAGAGACATAATGATCTATGTCTATATAGCTACATAAAGAGTTTATTTTGTATATTAATTTGTATAACAAACGGGATGTGGGTGGCCTATTTGGTTACACGAGTGAAGCCGTGCCTGGAAAGATGATGTTCTCATTAACTGAAGCTGCAAACCCAAATCTCATCTATGGGGATGTTTATTTTGTCGGCAGCGCAGCCAGTATACTACAGAGAATAAATCTTCCACTATTGCCACTCAAATTGAGGGCACCCTGTGGCACATTCTAAGAGCTTAAAAAAATTAAATACAGACTCCAGCAGTATGAGGAAAAGTAAAGGAAGAAAATGGAGACTGAGTTAATCAATACATGTAATACTAGCTGTTTAATTTAGCACACATAGGAATCTAATATTTCTAGACAAGATGAATATTTTATTCTTATTGTGCCGTTTCCACCCAGTTCTTTCCCTTGTATCAGTGAATTCTTGAAATTTTAACATTTGATCCCTTATCTCGGACGTCTCCCCTCAGTGACACTAGCCTTTGGTTTCCAGAATGGACTCCATTTTGGATTCCAACATGTGTAAATTCTATGAAAACATCCGATTTCAGTGAGCCCAACCTCACTAGCATAGCCCTTGAATCTCACTTCACATTCTCTTTTGGCTCACAGCTGGAATTTTAACAAAGCTCTAGGTAGCACCTCAGGTCATGTCTTTACCAGACGGCAGGTCAAAGCTGCCGCGATCCATCTTCCAGGGTTCGATTTAGCAAGTCTAGTTAAAGTAATGATCAAAGGTAGCAACCCAAGCTACATTGGGCCACTGGTCAGGTGAGGTAGCTATAGACTCAAGGCAGCAGCGGAAAGGAAACCAAAGACAACTGCAGAATGCCAGCAGACAACGGTTGCACCTGGAGAGACTGGGCCCAGGCCAGGAGCAACAAGACTTAGAAATAGACTCAGCCACCAGCTGGCCTGACATAGAAAAAACGGGGTATATGAGCAATACAGGAGGACCAGCAGGACAGAAACGTGTCTCTCACCTACAGCAATGACACAAACAGGAAGCAGGAGGCTTGTTTGAAGACCAGCTTGGTTTATGGGCTATGAGGCCTAACAGGCCACATTGGGCTGGCAGTAAAAACCATGTGCTTAGGGAGAGCAACGTACCAGCAACCTCTGGCCCCAGCTACTCAGCAAATCCTGGTACAAGAGATACACCACCACCACATTTTTAGAAAGGAAACATATAGCAACCTGTATGGAGACAGGACCATAGGTTGCAGCTGGGAAGAATTTGGAGGTGGCACAAGGAAGTCAGTGTGCATGCACCTGGCTTAAGCAGGGCAGCCAGATGCCCAGCTTTTGACTGGAAAAACCAGTCAAAAAGGGGACCTGACCACATCTGGGCAGATTTAATGCTTGATGGTTTTCGGCTTATGCTTGAGTATCATGCTGAAGTGGCACCAAATACCAATAAGCATATTGTACATAAGCCCTCAGAATGAAACAGAGAAAGTCGAATGCATGTTACCCTTTATCTGCAGAATATGGCACGGGCTCTGTTTTCATTGAGATGAATAAGCTAAGGAGGTTCAGTGCTCACCTATTGTGGCAACGGGCAGGCTGAAAGGAGAAAGATGATGTCATAGCATGAGTCAGAAAACAATAGAGCTGGGAGGGGGGAGAACATGACAAATTAGTTGAAATTCTACCCAGACTATTTTGAAGCTAGAAACGTTGATGAAAAACGTCGCCAGCGATTTCAAAATGTGACAAATTGTGGCCAATTCTAAGAACGGATAGCTCTTCCCGCTTACAGCGTCGCGCCTCCTGTAGTGTCAGGAGATTGATTTAGCCCATTTACCACAGAGTCGTTATCACCAGCACCTGACACAGGGAAAAAGGGTTTCACAGGAAAATCCCTGTCCTGAGGAACTTACGATCTGAGGGCCACACCCTGCAGGCTTGACGCACAAATGTAACCTTTGCTCACACGATCAACCCCATTTGACATTACTGGAGTCAGCCAAGAGGATCAGAACCCCACCAGGACACAGGTGCAGCCAGAAGCGTCAGATGCACAAAGAAGGGGAGCCCTAGCAACAGAGGATTAGCACTGCTGAGGATTAACACTTGATCCAGTAGTTCTATTTGTTTTTCAATTTAAATAAAAGAGAGCAGGCGAGGAAGCTTGGTGGTGAAAAGCCATTAGCCACTGGCAGCCTTGGGCACCCAAGCAGATTTAGTGGCTGGCATCCATCTTCGGTATGAATACTTCAAACTCCCAACTTCCCTCAGCCCTGAGACCCATTCTGAACCTCCCAAGGCCACTCAGTCGCGTATTCGCTGTCACAGTCTATCCCCACGGGCATGCTGGATTATGGTTTAACTCGGTGGGAACCCTGTGACGTTTAAAGCGAGGAATACAAGTTCCTTTGCAAATCCTCGAACAGACACAGTGTCACCTCCCCAGTCTCCCTTCTCCCAGGTCTCTGTATCTCTCACGCAGTCTGTACGACACAACCAGGCTACGTCTAGACGGGCATGATTTTCCGCAAATGCTTTTAACGGAAAAGTTTTTCCGTTAAAAGCATTTGCGGAAAAGAGCGTCTAGATTGGCACGGACGCTTTTGTGCAAAAGCACTTTTTGCAGAAAAGCGTCCGTGCCAATCTAGACGCGGTTTTGCGCAAGAAAGCCCCGATCGCCGTTTTCGCCATTGGGGCTTTTTTGCGCAAAACACTTTTTAGCTGTCTACACTGTCTACATTTTGCCTGAACGGGAGCGTCTTTGTATTTGTGCAAGAAGCACTGATTTTGTACATTACAAAGTCAGTGCTCTTGAGCAAATTCAAGCGGCCAGTGTAGACAGCTGGCAAGTTTTTCCGCAAAAGCGCCTGCTTTTGTGGAAAAACTTGCCAGTCTAGACACAGCCCCACTGTCACACATGTATTATGGCACATACCCATCCACACAGTCGCACACTCGCACTTACTTGATGTATCACAACCTGGTTAGTTCTGGATCCAAGTGAAGAGGGCAAAGAAAGCCCCTCTCTTCATAAAGGCTGAAACACCGGGCCACAGACCCGAATGCTGCCCAGCACCTTGGAGATGTTCTGATCCTCATCCGGGGAGGTGGTCTGGCCTACATCCTCAACAAGAGAGAAACTCTGGAGGCAGAATGCCACCCTTTGAAATTCATCTTCCATTTTATACTCTTCTAATCAGCCTGAGTGTCTGGAAGAACAGGTCACCAGTGAGACAGCATTGCCTTTACCCAACCTCCCCTCACAGAAACCGGGCAATGGCCAAAGGAGAATGTGAAGAGGCAAGAGGCATGTAGTAAGAATACCCGGGGCCTTGTTGAACGTCCCAAACACACTGTGGATGATGGGGCACAGATGTAATTACTCTCGGAGAAGATGGAAACCTGGCACAGCTGGAACCTGAAAACCAAGTGTCTAGAGTTTAGACACTGAGTGGAAAATGACCAGAAAGAGACCAGTAGGGAGAAGTGCTTGGAACACAAAGGAGCGGACATTTTTGGCACGCAGAAGAGAGACCGAGAAACACACACATAACACGGACACCAGGGCCTCTTCTAGCCTAGGAAAAGGCAAGGTGGAATGTGTAACTTTGGAATAGCTTTTAATATGTGGTAGCTGACTGGTTTTATAAACTCTCATCACTTTGGCAGTGAAACTCCCCGCATAGAAAGAGAAGCTGCAGGAGCAGCCCTTTGAAGGGGAAATGTACATCAACCAGACAAGCAACCAGCTTCGGGCTAGGCTAAACCACCCTGAAAATACTAGGGGCCAGCACAAAAAACATCTGAAGGGGAGGGAGCACGAACTGAAAGCAGCCTAAACAGAGAACTGAAACTAGGACTCCATCCCTGGGTAGGCCCAGCCTTTCAGCCACAGTTGCTGCTGTTCGCAGCACCCAGGCAGTTCAATTTCCTGCAGCCCCTTCCGTTCTGAGGCGCTGGAAAGAAAAAAAGAGACAGTGAAAGGCAGCGCAAGGAGCAACCAAGCCTGTAAAGACGTAACAACCCATGACAACAATCACAATCTGATTGCTGTACCCGGGGAAAGATGGCGTTTCACAGCAGCTTGCAGGCCAATTCATCCCCCTCAACTGCCAATAATGTCATTCAAGGCATTCGCTCCACACACACAACACGCAGCTCACGAGCCAACAAATTGCACATTCTGCCAGCAGAAGGATATGTTCGGCTATACTCCGGCCACCCTTATTGCTCACCCAATACTAATAAAACAGGAACCCCCAGCATTCTGCCCTGAGACTTATGTACCAGTCATCCCTGAGGCTGGATAAGGGAAGTCGTTGGTGCTGGGTATTGTATTGAAAACCCTTCCCCTCCCACCCCGTCTGCCGAACTTTTCTAACCTCCTTCCTTTTGCTCTCAGCAGAGGGCTCTCAGCAGAGGGCTCTGGCTGAATTTTCTTGCTGTGTCCAGGGCCTTTTCTGTAGACAAAAAAACCTAAGGGACCATTCTGTGTTTCTTAGATCTACCTCCGTGGCTTTGCGCCTGCAGCTAAAACAACAGAGCGTGTGAGGGAGGCAGAAGTGCTCTGAGGGAAGCCTGAATCCCTTTTTTGAAGTATAGGGCTAGACTCACCTCTGGCTTGCAGACATCCGTGGCTCTCAGGCACTGCGGCTGCTTGTGGGGGGAAGGGCCATGAGTTGGGCTGATTTTTTGACTCCTCACCGCACCCTTCACCTGCAGAAACTAGCGCCACCCCTAAGCGGGGCCGTGGGGGAAACATGGCCTGCCCTTCACTCAGGGAGAGTTCCTTCCAGCTCTGGGGCCCAGTGAGGTGGAATTTGCAAGTACAACGTGCTGCCCAGCCCCAAGCGCAAGACAACACCATGTGGGCAAGCAACTCTGATTTCCTATTGTCACAAGCACCTGCAAAATACAGAGCCAAGTCCTGAAGGTCTCACTTGGCTATAACTTAAACAGAGCTCTGCTAGAACTAGAAGAAGAACCTAAATAGAAGAACTAGATGACACCAAATGAAATGAATGGGTAGCAGGTTTAAGTTCCGTAGAAACCAACCATTGTTGTTTTTCTGCCGGCTGGGTGGAAGAGGCTACAGAACCACACGTCTTCCAAAGAGGGCCCCTCGTGTGCAGGCTGCGCGGAGCTATTTCTCTCGGTTATGCGGTGCTCTTTGGAACCCTGTTTACTTTTCGATTTTGGAACAAACCACCCTGCAGACCAACGTCTAAGATGGTGGCAGCGGGTGGATTATGAAATGTTTAAAAAAACCTGCACATAAAAGTACTCGCTGAGACAGCTCAGCTAAGAAACACAGCGATGCTGCACTGAGCGTTAGTTTGTCAACCTTTGCCACCTATGGAATCCACAGCCCCTTTCATTAAAAATGTAACCCGCCTGAAAGCTGCTAAAATGATTGCAATGACTGTCAGTCATTTTGTTGTGATAATGATGAAGATCCACTAGGGGTGAACTTTTGAAAGCTAGACTAACCGGGGCATTTTCATTTCCAACAATTAATGCCATTGTATTTGAAAAAATGGCTGTCCACGGAGAAAACCAAAATATTATGCCTCCTTCTATCATGCACACTGTATGATCAACATTTGCTTAGGAAAAGTGCAATGAATTTAGTTGTTACCGGTTGCCCATTTTGCATTCACAACATTAAAACGCCTTCTATTGCCTGACTCGTTTAGTTGATTTAATGCGCAATGCTGCCTTTTCCTCTCCTGCTCGTTGCTAAGATTAATACTTTGTATTCATTAGCAATCAGAGAGAGTACCTAGCGTTACACTGTTGCTTAGCTGAACTCCTTCTTTTTAGAAAAAGTATTTAAATTATTTCTTTTAAATAACTGCTTCTCGTTATTCTATTTTGACTCATAAAGAAATAACGGAGAGTTACAGCTGGATGAATAAAGAAAAAAATGTGTGAATATCAATGCCATCAGAAAGAAGAAGTTGCTGCAGTCATAGTCATGAACCTTCATGGTCTGCTTTCCATGAACGTTTAGGCTAGGGGTGGGGTGGGGAACCTTTTTCAGGTCGGGGGCCATTGATCCACAGAAAAATCAATCGGGAGTCACACGCAAGTGAGAAGTCAAAAAGAAAAATTAAACCCTCACTGATGTGGGCCCCCAGCTCCCCACATTCCCCTCCTACACCAGAGCCGGGGGGGGGGGGGAAGGGGGACAGCTGGTAGATTTTGTGTGTCTCAGCCCCACAGTGGGACGGTAGGGGAGCTGGAGTGCCTGAGACTGAGGGGGCGGATCCAGGCAAGCCAGGTGCTACATCTGGCCCCTGGGTCTTAGGTTCCCCATGTTGTGTATTGGGTTGTTGTAGACATAGATCTTGTTGTTACAGTAACTGAGTTAGGTCACTAGGGGTCAGCCCAGCTGGTTTGGGCTGGTTCTAGTTAGTTCTGTGTAATGGAATAAATGGACACTTGCAACTGTTCAAGCTCTCTGTGTGTCAAGTGATTTCTTTTGAAACTCTGTAACTCCAAATAATAACACCCCACCCCTGATTTAAGCCACTGAATTATACTAGACAAATCTTCATAGAAAGTGACTATTTTCTTCCACTATTTGATCTGAGGAAGTGGGTCTGGCCCACGAAAGCTCATCATCTAATAAACCATCTTGTTAGTCTTTAAAGTGCTACATAGTCCTGTATTTTGTTTCAGCTACATTTCCCAGGAATGCACACAGATATTAGTGGCAAGTGACAATTTAGGCTCTGGTCCTGCCACCATGCTTATCTTTCAGGACAAGTTGTTTCACTGAAGGCAACTACATGCTTAAAGTTAAGCTCTGGCTCAAAGTTAAGCACTTACTAAATGTGCACTCTCAGGTCCCAGGCCTGTAACTACACCCACTTCCTAAGCTGTCTCTTGTGCCTACAAGGAGGCAGCAAGACATCTAACCATGATTAGGAGGTTGCCCAACTGCTGGCATCCACCTCTGAATGCAGGTAGAAAATTTGGGGCTGCAGATTTAGTTCTCAATCCTACAGCTGCTCCACACAGCTGGACCTCAATTCCTTGAGGAATTTGGCAGTGCTACAGCAGGGCACAAAGGTCTTTCCATGCAATACAGCATGCAGGAGCAGGGTCATAGAAGCTGAATTGAGGCCCTGGCCCCAAAACAGCATTAAAAAAAGCCCTTTTTGCAGCAGTGTTTCAGGGTCGCTCACATGAAGGCTTCCGACAGTTGGAGTCAGAACCACCCAATCATAAGACAAACTGAAAAACCATGAGATTTTTTTTAAAGGTGAATTGTGGATCCTCTGTATTGTCTTTCTGGTTTTTGAGCTCACCGGGTTCCCATTTTCAAGCTTTCCTCCATACCCACAAAGGCTGGAAATGTATTTTTCCTTTTTTAAATGGAGGAGGATATTCTCACGTCACATGACTCAGAGTGTGGGGGCTTTACAAAACAACTATCATGACGTTAGTTCTCAGATAAAGAGAGTTGGAAAGAATGGTGTTTGTTATTCATCCCTATCCTCGAGGGTTTATACATCCACTGAATTTAGCTCAGTTTTGACACTCATTATATCTCAACCAGGAAAATAATATTTCCAGACAGATTTGTTTCAAAAATAGCCAAATTAACTAAAGTTATAAAAGTGCTGCAAAAGTTTTAATATGTACACAGTGACAGCTGTTGCTGTACTTTTGAACAATATAACTTTATCTCCTATACTGTCTTTTGTACAAACTGTGTCTGAAAACACGAAACAGAATTAAATAATATGAGAGAACAGGCAGTATGTGGTATAAATTATGGAAACCAATGGTGTATAGACATTGCATTATGAATAAATTAAGGTACTGAACCATAAGGCTAATAAAAAAAAGAGAGAGAGAAATTAAGAGGCATAGGCAAAGGGGGGAAAATCTATTTTTAAGACAAAATCTGAAGAGATAGAAAGTTGATGAGGCAAAAAGTTACAGAGAGGATGCTCCATATGGTAGGAGTGACAGAAAGTTCCTGCACCAGGAATGGGAAGACTGTGTCTAAAGAAGACGTGAGTATTTAGATAAGTTGGGATGAGAGGAGAGAAGCAGAGAGAGAAGAAATCTGTGTAGAAGGCTTAGACAAGACGAGAGGGGAAGGAAATTGAAACAAGGAAGTGAGGGATTTGTTTGATGGTGTGGAGTGCCACAAGGGTCAGTTTTGGGACCAGTTCTGTTCAACAGTTTCATCACTAATTTAGATATTGGCATAGAGTACAATTATTAAGTTTGCAGATGATACGAAGCTGGGAGGGGTTGCAAGTGCTTTGGAGGATAGGTTCAACATTCAAAACGATCGGGACAAACTGGAGAAATGGTCGGCGGTAAATAGGATGAAGTTTAATAAGGACAAATGCAAAATCCTCCACTTTGGAAGGAACAATCAGTTTCACACATACAGAATGGGAAGTGACTGTCTAGGAAGGAGTACCGAAGAAAAGGATCTAGGGGTCACAGTGGACCACACGCTAAATATGAGTCAACAATGTGACATTGTTGCAAAAAAATAAACATGATTCTGGAATGTATTAACAGGAATGTTGTGAGCGAGACACGAGAAGTCATTCTTCCACATTCCTCTGTGCTGAATAGGCCTCAACTGATGTATTGTGTGCAGTTCTGGGCACCGCATTTCAGGAAATGCAGAGAAATCGGAGAAGGTCCAGAGAAGAGCAACAAAAATGATTAAAGGTCTAGAGAACATGAGCTATGAGGAGAGACTGAAAAAATTGAGTTTGTTTAGTTTAGAAAAGACTAAGAGGGGACATGAAGAGTGTTACAAGACTAAGAGGTACCTAAAAGAGTGTTACAAGGAGAAGGGAGAAAAATTATTCTCCTTGGCCTCTGAGGACAGGACAAGCAGCAATGGGCTTAAACTGCAGCAAGGGAGGTTTAGGTTGGACATTAGGAAAAACTTTCTACTTGTCAGGGTGGTTAAATACTGGAATAAATTGCCCAGGGAGGTTGTGGAATCTCCATCACTGGAGATATTTAAGAGCAGTTTGGATAGACATTTCTCAGGGATGGTCAAGATGGTGCTTGGTCCTGCCATGAGGGCAGGGGACTGGACTCAATGACCTCTCAAGGTCCCATCCAGTTCCATGTTCTGTCATTCTGATTCTATGTTCAGACTGCTTAAAACAACAGCATTGTGCATGTCCTGGAGACTGGAAACCCAGGACTTGCAAAGGCTGAACTATGTATTTATTCCTCTGCTATGGTGTGGGCAATGATGCCCCCATTTTAAGGTAACTGTAATCACATGATCATCTAGCCAGACCTCCTGGGGAGCCCCGTAGTAATTCCTGCAGCAAGGCCATGAGACAAAACTTGTTTTTTAAAAAGATCTGGATCTTGACTTAACAGTTCCTCATCCCTGTGTATATTCATTCATCTAGTGTGTGTACGTATTTCCTGCATTTATTGATGATAGCAACAGTATTTACCAGTTACAGCAAAAAATATATAATCAGAAGCATTAGTCCTTGCTTATGGTGATCATTCATAAGAAACTCTTAGGGTGTGACATTCTTTTCTATCTGTATGTTCTACTATCCATATTATAGAGTGTTTGTGCATCCATCTGTCTATCCGTTCGTCCGTGTATGAGTTAGTTTGGTCAAGAACTCCTCCTAAATGGTAAGAGCTAGTATCTCCAAATTTGTTATGCAGCTTCCTCGGATCATATCTTACAGCAAAGCCAGGGATGGTTGTGCCGAGACAATGGGATGTGCGTGGAATGTGATTGTTTTGTATAAAATGGAAAGGAAGGGGGGTGAGAGCAGGGGCAATTATATTCATGAATGGCCACAAGGGGGCAGCAAGCACAGCAGGGAAAAGAGCCTCAGCTACCTAGACAGTAGCTGCTGGCTGACAGCACAGCCTCCTCCTCCCTGGGCTGCTCTGGGAGAGGAGTCAGCGGGCAGCCCATATGGCCCCTGCTGCCGCAGGCCAGCCCCAGCCCTGGGCAATGCTGGGAAAGTTTTCTAGTACAATATATTTCACAAACAGTACATAGAAAGGTGGCACACAGAATGCATGGAGAGCTAAGGTGTTGTTTAGCCACACCAGAAGAACATAAGAATGACCAAATCTCGGCTTGACCAAGCCCTGGCTGGGTTGATTTAGTTGGGATTGGTCCTGCCTAGAGCAGGGGGCTGGACTTGATGACCTTCTAAGGTCTCTTCCAGCTCTATGGTTCTATGATTCTATGACTAGACTAGCTCAGGGCAAAGGTCTATGTAGCCCAGTATCCTGTCTGCCGACAGCGTCCAATACCACATACTTCAGAGGGAATGAGCAGAACAGGTATTCATCAAGGGATCCCTTCATATCGCCCATTCACTAGCATCACTGGGTGGTTTAAAGGTTTCCAGAAATGAAATGTGAAAAAATGGCAGCTGTTTCAAATATATAGAGCAAAGTCCACGTTGAGCTATTGGACCTTGAAAGAGCAATACGTAAGTGGTAAATGGGCCTAGGCTTTTTAGCAAGCCTTTCTTATTCCTGAGCTAAATGGCAACAATAATGCTAATTGAAACCACACAGCATTACTGTACGTGGCTACATCTTGCTCCAAGAAACTGCCCACACGAGAACAACGCTGAACATAAATCTCTCTTTGTGGAAGTCTCCTAACAGGAGGCCCCTGACTTCCCAATGGGATGGCTTGTCACTGGTAGGGATTAGTAGACACAGCTCTTTGGCTTGCAAAGCTGCCACTGATGAACTTCTCACGCCCGGAATGACGGCAGCAGGATATTTAAATCTTGTTCCTCTCTCTTCCTCATTCTTTATTTCCTGTCCCTTAGCTGGGAACCTCGTCTAACCCTACACATGCAACGGTGCTGACTTGAACTGCTGTGCAATTCCTCAAAGGTGGGCCCATGGAAATCAAAGGGCAGGGCCAATCCTGTCAACGGATAATGCGATGTCTATCTTTACTTTATATAAAGCTAGATCATTTCATGGAGGTTAGGTCCATAAAAGGCTATTAGCCAGGGGATAGAAATGGTGTCCTTGGCCTCTGTTTGTCAGAGGCTGGAGAAGGATGACAGGAGACAAATCGCTTGATCATTGTCTTCGGTCCACCCCCTCTGGGGCACCTGGTGCTGGCCACTGTCGGCAGACAGGCTACTGGGCTAGATGGACCTTTGGTCTGACCCGGTACGGCCATTCTTATCTTCTTATGTTCTAATGTACTTCCATGGGTAAGGTCCCTGAAGTACCAGACATGGAAGTGATGGGGATGAGGGGCCTGTAGTAATAAAGATATGCTTGGTAGAAACTGTGTGCAGGAGCAATTCCTGAAGAAGAAATGTTCTGAGATGTGAAATCAGGCATTCTCACGCAGCTGCTCATTCAACATTCACTGGAAGTTAAACCCAGGCATGTGCACACAGAGGCCCAGTACAAGGTCTGGACACCACTTAAACCCTCAAAAGAGCACATAAGTAGGGCTTACATGGTGCACTGTGTTCATTCTGGCCCATTGCTAATCATAAATGTCACCCAGTATCAGATGTGTAAGGAATAAGCAGCATCTCCCTGGCTATTGTGAGAAAATCCACCTCAGGTACCAATGAGAATCGATAACAACAAAATCTTTAGCCGTCAACCAGCTAATCTTCACTGCCTTGTAGCAGGAACTTAATCTGAAGGGTTAATACATCATGCATGTACGTCTTGATCACTTAGGCATAGTTTGGTCCCAGACATGGGTGAATAACACGTTATGATTTAATGAAGAGTGCTTCTTTTCTTTGAAAATGATGCCTTTGAATGATGGAGGATGTATGTGAGATAGCAGTCCCACAGTCCCAGGCTCCACCCCAGAGACCCTGTGTCCTCTTAATTCTCCAGCCTGGGTTGTCTCTCACTGTGCTTTTCTAATCGCAAGCAGCAAACCCCTCCGGGTGCTGTTATCACTCAACAC
>JANRFK010004440.1:46356379-46367745 GCA_030068395.1 Apalone spinifera | reverse complement strand
AGAATTATTTCTTCTCCAAAGAGCTCAAAAACCCTAGAGGTTGGATGAGGCTGGAAAGCTGGGCTGGGAACCTACAGGCCACATTTAAACACAGAAAGTGAAATGTGCCCCTGGGCAGGAGGCTGGGCACCACGCATGCCCCACCTACGCTAAAAAGCCTTGATCCCCCAGTGCAATGGGCCACATGCACATGATTGCTGAACTGAGGCTCAGCTGGAGTTCAGCTGGATTTGCTGAACTGAGGCTCAGCTGGAGAAGAGAACATACAGAGGGGAGGGTTTGCAATATCCCCTTTGCCCAGGGGTGTGTTTCAGCCAGAAAAAGCTTCCTAAGAGAAACAGAGAGTGTCACATGATTGGTTATTTAGGGACTGGCCCTAAATGACAGTAGTGTCAAAACCATGACACAAGTCCCTTCTGATCCGAAATAGAACCACAGAACACTAGAACTGGAAGGGACCTCGAGAGCTCACCAAGTCCAGTCCCCTGCCCTCACGGCAGGACCAAGCACCATCTAGACCATCCCTGACAGGTGTCTGTCTGACCTGCTCTTAAATGTCTCTAATGATGAGACCTCCCTAGGCAATTTATTCCGATGTTTAACCATCCTGACAGAAATTTTTTCCTAATGTACGACCTAAACCTCCCTTGTTGCAACTTTAACCCATTGCTTCTTGTTCTATCTTCAGATGCTAAGGAGAACAATTTTTCTCCCTCTTCCTTGTAACACCCTTTTAGGTACTCGAAAGCTGCTATCATGTCCCCTCTCGGTCTTCTCTTTTCCAAACTAAACAAGCCCAGTTCTTTCAGTCTTCCCTCTTAGCTCATGTCTTCTAGACCTTTCATCATTCTTGTTGCTCTTCTCTGGACCCTTTCCAATTTCTCCACATCTTTCCTGATATGTGGTGCCCAGAACAATCCTCCCACTGAGACCTAATCAGCATGGAGTAGAATGGAAGAATCACTTCTTGTGTTTTGCTCACAGTACTCCTGCTAATGCTGGGGGCAACCGGCCACCTATCTTGGGGATAAAAGCTCCCTGTCTGCTCACTGGTAACCATAAAAGCAGATTTCTGGAGCTACTGAGTGCACATAGTGAGGAAGATTAGACTCAGGATATGTATATAGTTATACAATCCAATTGTGGTACAATCTCTTTACTGATCCCTCCTCCCCTCCAATATCTTGCCTGCCCCTGTTAACTGAAGGGCCTTGTGTTTTAACAAATTCATTAATTGAATTGAAGCTTACATGTAACATTTTAGATCTTGGCCACATTTATATCCATAGTAATGAGATCAATTTCTTTCAGCTCGTACAGACATATTGAGAACTAATGAGGCACTTACAACGTGCCTGGAAAAAAGTCGACTTTCTATTTAAATGCTATAACTTAGAGCTTGTTAGGGATTTAGCTCTTTATCAGTTTGAGCTATTGCACTTACCCTGATAGAAGGTCTGTTAGCTGTGGTTCCCGACTGCATTAAAAAATCTTTTAATGCAGTTTTGTAGTGGCGTATATCTCATTACAGTGCCAAAAATGAGCAATGCAAGACGACCACGTTGTAGGAAAATACAGTTCTTTGTCTGAGAAGGAGGTGAGGAGAAAGCACGTCGTTTGAAGTATAACATCCACCTCACTCATAATTTAGATAAGTAATTTTGAGGCGTTTATAATAGGAAAGCTCTTATCATTTTAGAGCTATTAAAAGGAGCCTTGCAAAGGTAGTGACAAATTCTCGCAAGGCTGCTTTTGTAGGTCACCTTTAACAACAAAAGAGTTTCTTTCCTGATAATATAACAACTGATAATTTCATCAAAGAAGATTGCATGGAAGGAGAAACAACACACAAGGAAAGAGGGGGAAAGGAGAAGACTCTACAATAATGCTGTGTGTCACAGGTTGAGGGCTGAGTTATGGTCTGAAAACCCAAATTTCAGATTGTGATGAATGACATCTAAGCCCAGTCCTGGGTCTAGCTCCAAGAACATCCAAAGTTTCATGCCAATTCTCATGATCTTACAAGAGCTGTCAGAAATGAGCTGTGATACTAACGGCTACTGCCCAGAAACTGTAAACGTTCGGAGTGTTGGAGAGCTCCAAATATCTCCAAAGTTTAGTTGTGAGCAACACGTATTTTTGAACCTTTTAGAACCCCACGCCTTTCGGTCTCTCGTGAGTATGTTGGCCATCCCATAATGTGCCATTAAACGGTGTAAATCAGATGGAAGAAAACAGCTTTATAAGGGAAGACAGCTTCTTTTCTCATGGTAGCCATGCTTTCTGCCCACCTTGGTCTCAGGTTATTTCCAGATGTTTGCCTCGATATTACATGCCAGGACATCCACATGCATAGGGAGTTCATAGTTCCTTATCACATGTTCCTCGGCGCAGGTTGTTACATCTTGCCCATTGCTGTGGGATTGGAAGGCCTCGTGCAAGCTGTGAATCTGCTGTTTGTTATGAGACGAGGGACGTGCCTCACCACGCTTGAGTTCTTACTGACACCTTCCTCAACGAGGCACAGAGCAACCTGCCTTGATTAGTGTCTGAAAACCCAATTTCCAATGTCCTTCTACAGCTCTCCAGTAACCTCAATTATCAACTAAGTGGGCCGAACTGAAGTCTCTGGTTTTTTCCGTATTTGTTGCTGGACATCAAAAGTCACCAAACCCTGGGTGAAATCCTTATTCGTAGTGCAGGCCTGCCAACAGGGGTTGGGGCAAAGGGGGCAACTGCCCCAGATTCAAAAGGACCTTGTATCCTGGCCACCATCACTGCTATTGTGGTGCGTTCTGGATGGCTTGAAGGCCTGGGAAAGGTGGACGGCATGCTGCGGTCCAGGCAGCACTGAATATTGGTGCCTGGTCCTGCCCCTTCCTCCTGAGGCCCCGCCCCTTCTTCCTGAGGTCCTGCCTCTTCCAGGAACATGGCGCCAGTCCCACCCTTGCCCAGGGGCCTGATGAGGCTGGTGGCTCCCCGGCCCTGGTGACGTTGGTGGCAAAATTCTCATTGACTTCAGTGGGGCTAGAGTGTCACCCCCACGCCTTTCCTGTCCAGAGCTGGGGTGGGGAAGGAGACAGGACAGGAGACAGTTGGTTTTCCTTTCAATCCTCCTAATTTAAGCTGGAAATTCTGCTTTCTGCTGTGCCGATCATATGTTTTGTTGTCATTGCTAATGTTCCTAAGTAAATACTGGCAAATAAATAAGCATACTTAGCACTTTAACTGTAAGAAAGAATTGGCAAACCTTCACAGAAGATGTCCTTTAAATCTTGATCTACGATAATAAAATTAGTTCAGAAAGAGACAGCTGCATAAAAACAATGTACATCTTGACATACAACTGTGAAAAATGTTTCGACTGGCACAGGCTTTGGGGGGGAGGGGGCTTATTTACTAGTGCTGTGCGTCAGTAATTTACAAAATGCAGCCTGTGTTAAGCATCAGACATCCTCAGAGGGGACGTCCAACGTGTATCCACACAGATCTCGGGGGAAATGTGATTGTTACAACCATATTCATGGGCCATGGAAAGGTATTTCAACTGAGTAGTTTGAGAACGCATTAGGATCCATCATTGCTTTATATCTAATGCGGAAGACGATCCCACTTTACAGAAGCTGACAGCTTGAAAAGTAAAGCAAAAAGTTTGAATGAAAACTCATCCTAGCTAGGTCTTAATCCCTTCATCAAAGATCATTGCTTTTTTCTTTAAAACAAAAATGTTAATCTCTCTTATACCCTGCATGTGTCTGAAAACAACATAGTGCTGTTATAAGGTGTTGTGTTGGTTAGCAATCTAAAACAAAGACTGATCCACACAAATTCCCTTTCTTACTGTGTTGTTAAAATTCCCTCTCATCTTAACTTTCCCCTGGCGTTTTGCTGAAAAGCAATGATGACATCTTATAGCAGCACTGCAAAGAGAAACATGCTCTTTTCAGGCTGAGGAATGGGCTTTTAGGGTACAACTACACAGCAGTGTAATTTCAAAATAAATAGCGTTATTTCAAAATAACTTAGTCCGCGTCTACACCGCAGGCAGTTGTTTCAAAATAATGTCGAAATACTGTCAAGCTGGAGGACTTCTTATTCCGACTCCTGTAACCCTCATTGTACAAGGAGTAAGGGAAGTTGGAGAAAGAGTGCTCTATTTTGAAATAAGTGCTGTGTAGACGCTCTCAATTTTGAAATAAGCTACGCAATTGACATAGCTCAATTTGCATAGCTTATTTTGAGTTAAGCCCTGCTGTGTAGAGGCACCTTATAGTGAACAAAATCCTTAGGATGACCCAACACTAGTTTTTGTGTGCTATTTATAATATTTTCAATGACTCTATGGGACTATAATGATTTACATGGGACAGAGGCATAGAGCAGCCTCGGATAGACCAGTTTCTGTCTTCACTAAGGTCATGTCTACACTATGAGGAAGATCGATGCTGCTGTGGTTGATCTTCCGGGGCTCAATTTAGCGGGTCTAGTGAAGACCTGCTACATCAAACTCAGAGGGCATCCCCATCGGTGCCAGTACTCCTGCTCCCCACGAGGACTATGGGAAGCCAATAGGAGCATTTGCTGCCATTGGCTTCTCACAGTGTGGACGGTGTAGAAACTCAATGTAAGATATGTAAACTCTAGCTACGTAATTAATGTAGCTGGAGTGGCGTATCTTAATTTGACTTCCCACTATAGTGCGGACCTGGCCGTACGCTGCTTTATACCATTGCATACTGAAATGCAAGGGAGATCAGATTGAGGCTCTCTCGCAGTGACTATAAGAATAAGCAGGAAGTTTTGTAAGCATTCAGAGGTTAAGAACCATATAAGAAAGGTGTTGTCAAAACTTTGGCATTCAAAGAATAGCAAATCAGTTTGTTTCTTAACATCAGACAAAACATTTGAATAAGCTCTCCAAGGCCATATTGATCCCCCAAAAGAAGTCATAGTAAATCCTTAGCTAAGTGATGCACAGAATACAATTCAATCTGTCTTGCTCTGGGGGTAATCATTCATTTTATTTATTACTGCAAGAACAAAGATTGTACTACATGAATGGATTCCTTTGGTTGTCCACATAAGACATTTTCAATACCAACAGATGCCTATGCAGCAACATTAAAGTCCATTTATGTTCTGATGTGCAGAGATGTGCAAATTTCTGCTGTAGTCTTCTAATTGCCCAAATTAATTGCTCTCTGATGAATTTTACAAACACTTCATTTCTAAGAGGGTTTTTTCCCCCCAAAGAACACCGAAAAGGTCAGCAGCGCTATCAACTGCTGCCCACTTCAGCTTGCTTAGAAGCTGATAAGTATAGCTAATTAGGAGTTTCTGTAATTAGCACATGCTGTAATTTTTCCATTCTGTGAATTCATAAGATATTGGGTCTAATCCTTTTACTCAACCAAGCAGGTCCCCACATCTCAAACCATCGCTCATGTCCGTGAACCATTCTAGGTCAGAAAAAACAGTAGCTTCGGGCTCTTTTTTGTGCTTTTGTTTGGTAGATTTCTCCCAAAAGCTAAAGTTTCTCTAACACCACTGCACCAGATAACCTACAAGGTGCCCCTCAGACAGCAGAGGAAAACCTGTGAATCCGTATTTAATGCTAAGAAAAGTTAACCAAGGGCTGCTTTTTGTATCCATTTTCCATTTGTTCCTTGTAATGTACAATTGTCAATGTTGGGATTAGAACAGCACGTAGCCAACAGAGATGGACTAAATCAATGACTTTCTGAGCCAGCCGTGTGCACATAACACACAAGCTTCCATTCAGAAATGTGCAGCCAGCCAATGCCAGGCATTACGTTTCTTTCCAGCTCTTCTCTAAAAGGTAGATTCCAAGGCACATACGCCCAAGAGAGCAAAACTGCCAACGTCAGCCTTGCGGTGAGCTAACTGCGAAAGTTAGGCACATCGTTTGGGAAACAATCCATTCGTTCCAATAAAGCTTTTCTGAGAAGGGCCAGAAGCGCCAGGAAACGTGGAGGTTTCCCCCATGCTAGAACCGTGCCCCGCTGTGACTGGATTGTCGTTCGGCCTGGTGTCACTTCTGGCTGCACCACTAGAGGAGCTGTGAGGAGAATCCAAGACCTTGTGCTCCAAACCTCCAGGATGTTGCAAGCTCTTGGGACCTGAATGGCTTTGAGCTGCTGCCCCCATCTAGGCATGCTCGGGGCACACATGGGTCTAGCATCCCTGTTGGAGCCTTGGGACCTGCCGCCAGCCACCTACCCCCTCAGGATGCAGTGTAGGCCCATCAGACTCCTCAGCATAAACATACCTGTCTCTCAGAACACCACCCGCAGGCTTAACTGCCTCAGGGGCGCACAGCAGTTGTGAAGCAATTTACCTTCCCCCTTCTCCTTACGCTGTTTATAGTTAACCATGTCAAGCAGAGGCGAGCACAGGTCACACAACACCATAAAACATCCTCCCTCACAAACTCATCCTTCCTTGGGACGCCGTGAGGGAGCCTCGGCGTTCCATCCGACAGGCAGGAACCCCCACCTCATGGCCTAACCTGCCCCTGCAGCAGCCTCCCTTGTCTTCATCTAGTGTCTCTCCCACCATGGGTCCCTCTATAGACTCCTGGTACGGTCACCTGCAACTTTGGTTCTGCCTTTTGGTAATTTTCTGGGTCTCCCAAGCCCAGCTCCCTGTAGACACGCCGAGGAAATGCCTCATCCCAGGCAGAATGAACCCATCATGTTAAAGCATTTTGCCTTTGACTGGACTGCTCTGGCTACTCACCGTTGTCTCAGGCCTGGTTGAGATAGGACACAATCCTTCCATCTCCTGGGGGATCCACACACAGAGACTTGCCGGGACACACTAATTTCATCATCTCACCCACTGTTCAGACGTGATATAGACAGAGCCCTCAACTTGTCATGCCTCAACATTCGAGGCAATGGGCAGATGAAACATCAGCCAGGTTAACCAAAAGGCAAATACACCTAACTGCAGGACCAATGTAACCAACAGGCTACGCTCCAGGGATTTTATTTAAGCCAACATGTTGAATTATGTATGAAAAGGTGAATAATAGCAAATAGTTTCAGAAATTTGTCTACAGCTAATGAATCCTAAATAGCTTTATTAGTGTAGGTCAAATTTCATCTTCCTTCGGGATTTTGCCTTTCCTAATATCCCCATGTATTAATTATTCAAAGAAGATATATCATATATGTAAAATTATGCTGCATATGCCCTGCAAAAAGGCTGCTCTGTAGCTGCATTGCAAAATCTAGACAGGGTATTTAATTTATAATCCGGTAATCATTAATTAAATATTATGTAAAATGGCACTATAACATAGCGAAATCCAAATGTTATGCAAAAGTCTGCAAAATATTCTTTTATTTGTAGCTTGTAGCACCATGTCAACACCCATCACACAGTAGCTATTTCAGTTTTCTCTTTTGTTCTTATAAAATATAAACCTGGTATCAATTCCCACTGTGAAGAAAAACTATGATTAGTAATTAAATTACAGTACATTAAACTTACTTAACTTAAGTTCACCAGCTGGGAAAATTCTATGCCTCTGGGTTTAACAATAACTTCTAATCTCGCGGCAGCCTGTACGGCTTTATTTTTTTTTTCTGTTATGCTATAATTTTCCATATTGGAATTTCATTAAAAATGGTAATGCCATTACTCCTGTTAATGCTTAAAACCAACATCATAATCCTGAATTTTAATTAGCAATTATAATTAGCCATTACTTCATTAATGAAATGTTTAGTTGGTAATTGTCTTTGAGCACCTTCGTCCCTGGGCTTAGTTCCACTTACGCAGAAACCGCAATAAATAAAATGTTATGAAACGCTTCTGTCAACCTTACTCTCTTTTTTTTTTTTTAACACTTTCATGTGGTGCTTTCAGGCCCTTTATATACCATTTACACCTCCTCACACCTAGCTTCTGATCCTGACGGGTGTTTCATTAAGAAAAAGGTTGGCGTAGAAATCTCCATCTCATTTGTTGCAAACCTAAGACAGTCAGATGAGCAAATACAAAACCGTTTCCACTCATCTTGTAATTACAGGCCCCGATTCTAAAATCAACTGGGCACTTTTCTAGCTCTGTTCCCACATTGCGCATGGCATGCCTACACCTGAAGTTGATGGTACACGATCGACTCCAGGGTCATTTGTGTTAGAAATGACTGTGGATCTTTAACATGCCTGCAAAGAGAAATGGGCCAGAACCAGACCCTTCGAGGTGGCATTGATCATTATGCACTTTGAGAAGTCCAAAATGTTTGCAGCCTTATTTAAAAGCGAGAACCAAGATATCCTTTACAGCTCTCTCCTCAGCTCTGGCTCCCGATTTATTAAATACTCATGTGGGTTAGCTACTGGTTGGAACAACATACCACCACCGTTTGCTGTTGACAGGGGTCAACAGATAATGGGACCAGGGAATTCAAATGAAGCATCCAGGACCATGTGCATATGTTCCAAGATAATTGCCTCCTTGCTTGCTGGATTCAATTTGTTTGTAAAATCAGTACGGTCACACTGTATGTCAGGAGTGACCAAATACTTGCCCGTGTGCAGGATCCAGTCTGCCAACCACCAGCCACTATATTTACCTGCATGGCCACAGGTACCAGCGATTGCAGCTCCTGTTGGCTGCGGATTGCTGTGCCTGGCCAATGGGAATTGTGGGAAGTGGCATCCTGGTCCGTGCCACTTCCTGCTGCTCCCATTGGCCAGGAACGGCGATTCACAGCCAGTGGAAGCTACAATCGCCAGTACCTGTGCTTGTGAAGGTAAATATAGTAACGGCGGCCCGCTGAGGCTACCTCTGGGACACCGCTGTGTTATTGCTCACCCCTGCCGTATGTTAAGGTTCCATTAATAAATGCTTTGCAAAGCATTAATAAAAGATTACTATAATGTTATAATAAGCATCTTACAGACACGAATAGGTGTAATATGTAAACTCATCAGTACATGGTTAGAACCAACCTATTGACTTGTCCAAGTTTATTACAAACAGTAACCCATTTATGAAATACCTTGTAATAACTTACGAACCCTTCATAAAGAGACCCTTAATATAAAAGGTGTCCTTCTTAGCTAACAAAGCGTATTGGAATGACGCAAAGTTCTGCAACGGGGGCGGTGATCTCAGTGAGCATCCAAACCGCAGCAAATTGGTACAGAAAATAAAACTTCCTAGAACTCACAAAAAAAATTCCATTTGCATTTTTGGGTGGCCTCTTTCATATTGTTGCACACAGCACAGTAGGCTTTTTCAGCAACACTCTGGTTAGCACTTGGCCCTCCTGCTCCATTTTGTTACAGTTATACAACGAGCTGTGTGTCTGAGCTCTCGGGTAACTCGCATTGTGCCTATCTCAGACCAAGCATTGCTAATAAGATTTACTAATAGGCGCGATCACAGGCCAATTGCTACAGAGCATCAGAGGAGAAACTTCATTTCTCTTTAAGAGCATCAAGTTGTGTTATACTGTCTCTCTGAGTGCATCGATACGGGTGGCAACTCCTGGCTATCCCAGGTAAAGTCTGGGGGTATTTAGTATGAAGAGCAGGGGGAGAAGAGGACTAAGTGCAGCCCAGCCAATTATGGTCCATCCCATGGCAAACCAGCTGGCTTTGGTGGACATCTCACCATGGAACACAGGAGCTCCCGGGGGGCTGTTTTCCCAGCATTCATAATACGGGGGAAAGGAGAAAAATACAACAAATGGAAATGGCAGAACCCATACTTTGTCAATAACGGCTTGTGACAGTCAATAAAGAGTCTCAAAGTGCTCTCAATGCTCCAATGACGGATGTGACCAAGCCTGCATGCGTATTGGAGGGGAAGTAACAGAGCGGTGTTGCAGCAAACCACCATGAGAAGAGCTCCAGCTTCCATACTAAACAAGAAAGTCCAAGCTAGGATTCAGCATGCTCTACTCTAGGAGTAGGATGGGGCATCATGCTCCTACGGTGGCGTAAGCACTCCCCGTCACTGGGACGACCACATTGCGGGGTGCGCCTCGGCCACAAGGGGGTTGGCCATCCCTATAATCCGTAACACTTCACCAGTCTCCGGGTAACCCTAAATCCATAAGCAGCCCAGCTCGCCGGGCAGCGTGGCCCAATGGCCAGAGTCAATATATTTATATAGCCCTCAGTTCAGGGTAGTATGTCTTACTGGTTAGAGTCAACACATAGCCTTCAGTCCAGGGCAACATGGCCTACTGGCGAGAGTCAATAAATAACCCTCAGTCCAGGGCAGTATGGCCTACTGGCTAGAGTCCATAACTAATCCTTAGTCCAAGGCTGTTTTGCCTACTCGCTAGGGTCCATAAATAGCCCTCAGCCCAGGGCAGTATGGCCTAGTGCCTAGAGTCAATAAATAGTCCTCAGTTCGGGGCAATATGGCCTACTGGCCAGGGTGAGTAAATGGTAGTCCTTAATTCAGGGCAGCATGGCCTACTGGCCCGCGTCAATGCGGTTAGAGGCTGACGCCCGGGTCCACCTTGCTCCACCGGGTCCCAACCCAGGACCCTGTGAGTAGCAGCACCATCTACCACTCCCTCGGCGAGGAATCCAGCCGAAATGCACCGAGGATACCTGGGCGGAAGAGGCCGCTCCTGCACCCTCCCTGGGTTACTTCCTACCGCTCTGCTTGGATCAATGTCCCATGTAGTAGCTGGATCTTCTGGCTCTTAGGCAGCTGCTTCTGCCTGGAGTTCCCTGGGGTTGCGTTGTGGCTGTCTCCCGGGTCTCCGGTTCTCACCACTGGGGTGGCTGGCTGCAGCAGTTCAGGAGCTCTGGCGAGAGGTCCTTCTCCTTCACTGGTCAGCCCAGACTGAGCTGCTTTGCTGCCTTTTATACTGTTCCAGCACCTGGAACATACCAGATGGGGGGTATGCACTCCCCGTCACTGCCCCCTACTGGACCTGACTACTTTGGAATCTGATCATGTGGGCGTTCCGTGTCAGCCTTGCCCTAGAAACACAGATCCCACCCCTTGTAGAGGGGTGGCTCCCAACCCGTCATCTGTGTACATCCCCTGGTCTGTAGCTCATTAGCTGATCACATGGTGCTGACTTTTCTCCTTTCCTGCTGCTAAATATTAACCAATTCTCAACGGGAAGGCAGGTTGTCAGCACAAATGCAACCAGCGGTAGAAGCATCTGGAAGAAGACCATCTTTCTATAAGGAGATGGCCCAGTCCAGGAAAATGTTTCAGAACCCCAAGCTGGAAACCATGGTATTTTGATGACAGATGACACATTAAACAAAGCCCTAATAAGTGATTAGAATATTATTATTATTCATTTGTGTCGCAGTAGCATCCAGGAGTCTCGGTCAGGCATTAGGATACCC
>JANRFK010004440.1:46335377-46356279 GCA_030068395.1 Apalone spinifera | reverse complement strand
TCACTTTCGAAAGCAGAGCTTTCGAAAGTGAGATCGGAAGAAGATATGCAAATTTCTGCAGAATTTGCATATCCTCTTTCGAAACTTCAGTATAGTCTAGACGAGTCCTTTGCTAGAAACCCTCTCCCCAAACGGCCTTGCCGCAAAAAAGTGAGCTGGATGACGATGCTCCGTCTAACGGTAAAGTACTAAAGTGGCACTGCGTTCCGTCAGAAAAATTTGTAAGGATCACGTCGAAGCAGATGGGGGATCAACTGCCTCACATACAGTCTGCCCTCTCCACGGACCAAAGTGTTTTCGCAGCGCTGAAGCTGAGCAGATGGTATTTGTGCAGTAATTTGCCACATTACCAACGAAAAGGTACTTTGCTTTCAGAAAACGCGCTGCCTGAAGGCTTGCATCTTTAAATGCCATCTCCATGGGTTCGTGTGTTGTGAGCACACCTCCTTCGCAGGTTCTGTGTCCCAAACATGCTGCTCCCAGAGCTGAAGGAAATGATGTGGCAACAGATTTTGAAAAGCAGCGGCACATTGTCATTTACATTACAATCAAACCAGGCGTGGGAAATGTAGCCTCTGAACTTCCTAGGAAGGCCTCTTCCACCATGCGTGTGGATCCTGCAAAGTGCACCGTTTAGAAGGCACAAATCGAGAACATGGGTGGATTACGATGAAGTTATTCAACACACTTCAAAATCAAGAACGTGGGTGGATTATAATAAAATTATTCAACACGCTGGCAAGATACAGACGACTGTTTGTCTGTTTCAAATCAACCTCCAAAGCACATTCCATACTCCATCTAATTACTTTCATCCACACACCTTTTCTCTACTTTAAATTGTTTATTAAAGGAAGAACATTTCAGTAATGAGAGCGTCTTGTGTGGCACCAGAGAATATTTTTGAGAAATTGGAGTCTCTCTTCTGGTCCTCTTTTGCATTAAAACTTGATTGCGAATTCTACAGAGGGGATAGATATCCAGCTAGGAGAAAATTTTGTGTGTGTAGGGTATTGTATTAAGTGCTTTATATGAATCCTTAAAAAATAAACCCACCTCCAATCCTTTGAAACCGACCACAGGGAGAGAAAAGAAACTTCAAAGAAGAATAACAATCGCCTATACTGTACACTTGCTGTAAGTGCAGCTAGCATTCATTATTTATTAGCTTCTCCCGCCTTCAGCTCCATTTTGAGCATGCAAAAGTCATTCAAAAGTCAGCTTTTCAGCTTAGCTAACCTGCCAGAAGCAGCAATCTTTCTTTCACCTTCGCTGGCCCTCCTCTGAACACAAAACTATTGTGGCTGCTAATTTGTTGGTTTATACTGGGTTTAATCCACTAGAGTTATAAAATATTAAAAGAATCTTTATTTAGCAAATGTACAGCTAAATATCATCTGTGCTCTAAACTGGACTGATGTTTTATTTGCTCGTGATGTGGTTTGGAACAAGTCTAGTGGACTGGGGCTTTGCATTGGTTTGCAAATCAAAACCCAGTACTAGCAACACTACCTGGGTACTTGAACTCTGTAATATTCTCTGTAGCCAGGAAAGAAAACACAAACTGGCCTTTGCTTAGTGGGTTTTATAGTTTCACAGTTGCAACTACACATCAGATACTTGACATTACGTACGACATATTCCCAGAGGAGAGCTCTCAAATTGCGGGTACTTAGGAGCTCCTGCTCGAAGGCCCTTTAGGATCCATTGCATCTTTCTGGGAATACGTACTGGACAAGGGCTTAAGTTCAATTGAAAATGCCGCCATATGTTCTAAAAACAGCATCCTTACTTCATAGACTTTTTTTTCCAGAGTCTTTTCATGCTGAAGCAGAGGAAACGGACTTCCCTACGTATGTATGTCCATGAATACATACATACGTAGCCTGGTCTACGCTAGGAAGTTATTTTGAAATAACAAGCGGAGCGTCCTCACTACCAAGCCCGTTATTTTGAAAGAACGGGTAGGTTATATCGAAATCTCTACTCCCGCTTTCCTCGGGAATAACGCTTATTTCGAAATCGCAGTCGTGTGAACGCTCCGGGGCTGCTATTTCAAAATAATGACTCCCTAGAGTCATTGGAAGTAATTACGCCCCAGTGCTTCCTATCTGAGTCGAGGTAGTGCGCCCACGATAATGGAACTTGCCTCGGACTGATTTTGAGGCTTCCCCGTAGTGGGGACATGCTATTTCAATTTTTCAGTTGTGTTATTTCGGGAGTTATTTCCAATTTAGTTATTTCAAAATAATTTCCTAGTGTAGACAGGCCCTCCGTGAGGAGTACAAAACCGGAGACATCTTTTTTCCTCCCAGACAACGTGTCTGTAATTCTCTCAGTGTGCAGTTCACCCAGCTGCTGAGGAACCATGCAACACACGCAAAACTGCCAACTGTCTATGCACAAACCCAACAGCCCTGCCTCGTCCTTTCCCTGAGGCTGTGCCCTATCCTGCCCCTTTTCTGAGGCCCCACCCCCTGCTCACTCCACCCCCTCCCTCCCTTGCTTGCTCTTCCTCACCCTCTGCAGCCCCTGGCATGGAGTTTGGCTGGAGACAGGGGGGACTCTGGGAAGGGGGAGGAGTTGGGGTCAGGGGTGAGAGTTTGGATGAGCCATGCTGCCTGGGGTAAGTGCTGATCCCCTGTTCCCATTTACATACCAATCCCCTGCAGGATCTAGACTGGGGCAGGGGATTGGTGTGTAAATGGGAACAGGGGATCAGCACTTACCCCAGGCAGCATGGCTCCCGAAGGTACATCCTGCTGCCAGTAGCTTCTCCTAGGCAGGAGCGCCAGGGTCTCTGTGCACCACTGCCTGAAGGCATCACCCCAGCAGCTCCCATTGGTTGCAGCTCCCAGCCAATGGGAACTGTAGACTCAGCACTTCAAGTGCTGAGTTCAATGGGAACTGTAGACTCAGCACGCAGAGACCCCCTGGCTGTTCCAGGGGCTGCAGGGATTGGGCCAGCTGCTTCCAGGAGCGGTGCAGAGTGAAAGCAGGCAAAGAATCCTGGTTTTGCTCTGCTGCTGCACCGGACTGTTAACACCCATAACTCCTGGTTTGGCTGAGGTAGCCTGGGGGTGATTTCAGGAGACTCCTATGGGAAGTGGGAGGCTTGGAAACCCTAAGCACACACCACAGAAAACAATGCTGCCTGTATTTCAGATCAGAGGAGGGCCCGTGAAGGTGAAAGAAAAATCACTACAATAGAATGGAGCTCAGCTCCTTGGGATCATCTCATTGGGACTGCTCAGACCTAGCACGCCTGGGGAGACAGCCCAAGCTGATCCTTGCTGTTATTAGTCAGAAAAGACAAAGACTAGGAAACCATGAATTTCTGACTCCCCACTGGCGTGGACTTGGTTTTGAGCAGACCGGGAGAGGCACCTGTTCACACCAACCTCTGTGTCCCTCCCAACCAAAGCTTCCCAAATGAACGGTCAATTGCAGGGTTTCTGCAGTAATTTAGTTCCTGGCCATCAAGAGGCAAGAAAGGCAAAAGCGGCTGCCGGAGGCGGGCCAAGAGGTAGAAGTGGAGACAGAGAAGGTAAGCAGGTTTTGCAGCTAAAACCCCTGTGGGTATATTTACAAATTGTTTGAAGACCCCTCCCCTCGCCCCATCAATTTAACACAATGATTCCCATGGAGCTACATCAGCGAATTAGGGTTGGGAAATCTTTCTTTTGATTGTGTGCTGGGCTCCTAAGGGTGCAGCCCTGTGAGTTAGTGCTTCATTATGACATCACTGAAAAGGGCCAATCAGCCACCTGGAAAGTGCAGCAAGATGTGCCACAGGAAGCTCCCGGGCGGGTGAGGATTGCATGGAAGGAATGGCTAAATCGGTGTACTGCATATTTCCAAAGGGTTGCCTGGCTTCCCAACTTCCAGCCTAATCCAGGGGTCTCAGTGGGGCTCTTTGCTTGGGGACTCCCTGAACTGCCAGGAAAGTTTGGGGAGTTGGAGGAAAACAGACATTTGATAGAGTCATGGAGGTTAGGTCCGTCAATGGCTATTAGCCAGGATGGGTAGGAATGGTGTCCCTAGCCTCTGTCTGGAAATGGGTGACAGAGGAGGGATCCCGTGAGGATTCCCTGTTGTGTTCCCTCCCTCTGGGGCATCTGGCATAGGCCACTGTCGGCAGACAGGATACTGGGCTAGATGGACCTTTGGTCTGACCCGGTATGGCCTTCTTACAATGCCTTTTTGCCACTCCTGCATCCTGCCTTAGATCCCTTCTCTGTGGGCCCTTCACCTGACCGAATTCTAGGGTTGCAAAGCTGTGGTTGGGAACTGCAGCTGAGGGTTAATAGTACAAGATGAAGTGCTGCATAGTCCTGTCTTTTGTTTCAGCAAGACCAGACTAACACGGCTACATCTCTATTACTAAGATGACCTGGGGGATTCTTGGTTCCACAGTCACTCTCAATCCACCCAGGGTGGGTATCAAAAGAGGGGAAATTGCCTTTGTAGGGCGTTGAGCAGATAAGATCCATACTCAGTCCTAAGTTGCTGGTATTGAATTTGCAAATAAATTCCAGTTCAGCTGTCTCCCTTTGTAATCGGGGCTTGAAATTCTTTGCCCTTTCAAATCCATTCCTGAATGTCCAGGCAAGCTAAAATGTTCCCCTACAGGTGTGTGTGTGTTCCCATTCCTGAGGTCAGATTTGTGTCCGTTAATCCTTTGCCACAGAGACTATCCAGTTGGGCCAATAAACATGGCAGAGGGGCATCACTGGCACTTGGTGGCCGATGTGGTTAGTATCGATGTGTGGGCAGATTTGGCAAAGAGATGCATTGCAGGAATAGGTTCCTAGGTGAGTGTGTCTGAGGTGTGATGTGTGGCTGCTGGAAAGGATTCGCTTCCGGTCAGGGCTCTTGGTGAGGGCTAGCCTGTCTCCCAAGGCCTGCCAGAGTGAGGGATGGTTTTCCAGTTTCAGTTGTAGATTGTCAATGATGTGCCAGAGGGGTGTGAGCTGGGGGGTTAGGGGATAACCAGTGGTGGTCTGTGATTTTCCTGTTGAATCTGTCCTGTTGGAGTTGGTGACTTCTGGGTACACGTCTGGCTCTGTCAGTCTGTTTGTTCACCTCTTGGTGTTTCTCAGAACGAGAAGTGCCGGGCTCCAGAAGATATTTACAAATCAGCTTTCTTATGCCTACGGCAGGCTTGCCTCATTAAAATGTACGCTTCTTATTTGAGAGTCCTTGCACAGTCTTAAACAGCATTGAATCTATCAAGTTCCCAACCTGTAACTAACAAAACTGCTCCATTAATTCTCACCCTGCCTATCAGATCCACCAGCTTCCTGTGCTGCCAGCCTTTGCCTCAGATTCGCAAGTGATGCCGGTCTCGGTTACCTTCAGTACCTCCCACTTTCTCCCAAGTCTCCCATCTATGCAGAAAAACGCCGCCATTTTCTCTCCTCCCAAAATGCCCCGCCCCGCCACGATGCCTATAAAACACTTCCACTGGAGAGACAAGTGGCTAGCCTGGACTTTTCAAAGTTGTTTGTTTCATTACCTCTTGCTTCCAACTTGCTCCCCCCCGCTGTTTCCTGCTTGCTCCACCTCTTGTGACCAGATACCTAGACTGTGAACTCTCTGGAGCTGGGGCTGTGGGCTTTGCTACTTGATCTCTCTGGTATGTGCAAACTAATAATATGAAGGTCCTTAGCATCAAGAATCCAGTTCGGCAAGGGGCTCAGTCCCGTAGAAGGACCCTTTTCACATTTGCTGACTTGGACTCATCTCCTCAAACGTATCGGTTCCAGTTCTCGCCGGCACTATTAGGTTGGCTGACTAATGCCAGTTCTCCCATTTTTCATTTTACATACTCTGAACTTTGATAATTTTCTTCTTGATGGAGGCCATTTCTTTCATAATGTCTAGAACTATAGGGATTTTCTCTCTCTTTCGACACCTTAGCCATCTCCATAGAAAAGCTTTTAAAATTCACAGAGAAGGACTTTGTACTTAAGAAAGCGATTCAGAATTCTATCACAGCCTTGAATGCTTTTCCAGACATCCATTGAGGTGCTGGTTCATTTCTTCCTCTCCATTTTCAATAGTTTTCTCCAGCAATTTTTGAATAAACATAACTATGGAAGGGATTCCAGAGCCTGCTATCCTGATACAAGAAGATATTTCATCTGGTTGGGATTTTAAGAGCATCGAACACCTTCCAAATTGTGAGGATTATATAAAAGAAGTAAAATATTATAATATATTAATTGTGTATATGTGGCTAGGTTTTTTTTTTTAAACAACGCTGGAAAAAAATAAAACCAAGACGACAAAATAGACAGTTAGCTTATTAGGATGAAGTTTTCTGAATCTGGATAAATTCCATAATAGCAATTTGACAGATGAAGTCTAGCTTCAGAAAAAAATAAATCCAAACACAAGGCAATCATTTTCATGCAAATTACCAGAGTTAAGACTCTGGTTATTAGCATCCAAACTGGAGAAAACTGTCAGCCTTCATCATCTGGAGACAAATGTTTTAATTTGAAAATTTCACTAGCAAATTTTCAAGCAACAAATGTGCCTCTTTATCAACATCTACCTTCCTTCACAATTTGAAACTTCATAAATAAGATGCGTGAGGTCATGCTTTCCATATTTTTCAGTGAACAGTTTCCCGTGACTGTGTGGAATTATTTTACTAAAATAAAATTCAGATGAAATACAACATTGGGAAACTTCCTCCTTCAGAAAAAAATGGTGCACATGTCTCCTCCCAAATTACAGGAGAGATGTGAAGTCTGGCTCGCCAGACCATGAGGCGATTGTAGAGGCTAAGCTATTATAGCTAATGAACCATTTTCAGTCCAACTACTCGAACCAGAGAAGTTATAGAGTGAAAATATGCCTGCCACATGTGAACATTTTTTGTATTAATTAAAGACCTCAATTAAAAGCCACCTTCACACTTTTTTGTAGTCAATCAAGGCCCTTTGATCCAACCAAGGAGTTTATGTACTAACGGAAGCACACTTGAAGGCCTCGTGTGCTGGGTTATTCATTAAAAATGCAGAGATGCACTTAAAGGATTCATAATACTCGTATCGTTACATGGAGCAGTCCAAAAGCTTAGATCGGGGGTGGGAGGAGGGAGGGGACGGTGATAACTAATGACATTTTTGAGAGAAACTTCAATCATTCCTTGCCTCTGCTGACAAATGACAGAGCAGAGGCACTGTTTTACCTCTCCCCTCCCCACCCTTCATGGAGATAACTGCCAAAATGGTTCTCCTTAGCTGCTTTTTTTACCCATTATGTGACGTTACTCAGAATGCCCCAGAGTCCTTCCCTCAATCAGAGCCTCAGAACTGCCTGCTGCCAAAGAAGTCAGAGGACTTACGACCTGATTTGGGAAAGACTCCCCAGTTCAGGACAGCACTTCATTACATGCTCCACTTTTAGCATGTCCTTTAGTTTTTACTGACGTCAATGGTACTTGAGAGCACCCATCACTGGGACCTCAACGTATACAGGACTCTATTCCTCTCTCGTTTCATGCCACCCTGAGCCAGGACATTTGGTTACACCAATCTTGCAACCCATTGAGATGAAGGGGGGCTACTCACTAGCTTGGGTTGTCCATCGCTGCCATAAGAGAAGAAGTCCCTCAGCTCACTTGGAAGACCTTTTAAGAGGAGGAAGGGGGAGACAAAGCCTTACGTGCTAATTATCAGCTATAGGCTCCTGTATGTGGAATGGATAATTAAGGTATCCCTAAAGTATCACACACAATGCTAGTGGTTACCTTCCCGTGACTTGCCCCTTTGAAGCAGAGCCTTTGCTGCCAAGTTCTACCTTTCAGAGAAGCCTATGGTTGGAAGAGACCTCAGGAGTCATCGTGTCCCACCCCCTGTCCAAAGCAGGACCAACTCCGACTAAATCATCCCACCCAGGGCTTTGTCAAGCTGAGACTTAAAAACCTCTAGGATGGAGATTCCACCCCCTCCCTAGGGAACCCATCCCAGTACTTCACCTTCCCTCCCTCACCCCAGGGAAATAGTTTTTCCTAACATCCAACCTAGACCTTCCCCTCTGCAACGTGAGACCATTGATCCTTGTTCTGCCATCTGCCACCACTGAGAACAGCCTCTCTCCAGCCTCTTTGGAACCCACTTCAGGTAGTTGAAGGCTGCTTTGCTGTGGTACTTTTGTTTGTACTGTTCTTTCCCAATGTGCAGATATAAGTTGTGACTGAACCCTATGTCCAAAGCTCCACCTTTCTGATTTCTGTTTCTCATCTGCTCCCGCTATATCTGACCTTAGACGGTGTTTGTTGAATTTAGGCAATTGTTTAAGGCCCATTTCTTTACCCAGGTCATTAAGAATCAGAGTTCCAGAGTTTAAGGACAGAAGAGACAATCACATCACCACTGGCCACCAACATTACACCGTACCTGCACACTACCCACAACAACTAAAACTAGACCAAGGTATTACAGCCCCCGGGAGACTAAACTATTATGAAAACGAGAGGGACCATGGTGCACCAGTGCCGAAGCCCCTGCATGGAAGGAAATAATGTACCCAGCTAATCCTGGTAAGTGGCCTGCAACCCATGCTGCAGAGCGACGTGAAAAACTCCCAAGGTCCCCGCCAGTCTGACTTAAGGGAAAATTCCTCCCTAATGGGCATGATCATTTAACCTCCAAGGACAGGGGTGGCCAACCCATTTAACAAACAGAGCCAAAACAGCGGTGGAAAAAATGAAAAAATGTGAAGAGCTGCACCAGAATTGTCAAGCAAAAAAAAAAGAATAGAATTGTTGAGCAAAAACAAACAAAAAAAATTAAAAAAAATTTTTTTTAAAAGGAGGCTGCTCCTTTAAGACAGCCGCCATCTTGGGCACCATTTTTTAAAACCCCACAGCTCCAACCCGGTAAGCACACGGAAGCCAGGGGGGAGCCGGCAGGGGTCCCTTTGGGGAGGGGCAGGAGTGGTTTAGCGAGCCGCACTTTTGGGGGGCAAGAGCTGCAGGCAGCTCGCGAGTTGCGGGTTGGCCACGGCTGTCCGAGGATGAGAGCAAGCTCCCGTCAGCAAAGCATATCAGAGAGAAATTAAGACTGTGGACAACTTATGGCATTTCGACTCAAAGCACTAACCCGCCCTCTCCAAGGTCCCCTCTCCAGTCATGGCAATGTCTCATGCTTCAGAACAAGGAAAAAGACCAATAAAAAACCAACACCAACCAACCAGAACCCTCAGAACATGCCAGGAGAACATGTCCCCTCCTGAACTCTGCAGGAGACCAACTGAAGCCCAGAGATATAACAGAAACATTTTATTTGTTTGTTTTTAGCATCTGCGAAACGGCAAAAGCCAGTCAAACGGACTCAGATGAAGTTTCGGGCTGTGCAAACCCTTCACTTTTGTGCTGACACTAAACATAAGAAATGGAATATGCCCAAGAGGAGTTTTTGTTTTTAGAAAGTTATGAGCAACTGAAAAAAGAGAGTGGATGGGGAACACTCTAATAGAGGTTGCATTTCCATGATAATTATATCAAGGCAGTTTCTAGTTGCTGCTCAATTTTATATAATCATAACCTTGGTCTATGTCACCAGCCCACTACACTTAGTAATTCTCATTTAGTCGTAAGCGAATCTTAGAAAAGGTCGCCAGAGTCATTCTTTTTAAATTAGCAACAAGTTTGTTTAGAACAGACCCTGCTATAGCTGATTGAGTTACACTGAAATTTACACTTGCAGAGGGATATGCAAGCAGCGCGCACAATAAATATTCCAAACAGCAACCTTAGTACCTAATGCTATGAAGCTCATTTATAGCTCGTCGCAGGATGGAGGAGTGATAGTCTTTTCAACTTTGGCAAGATTAAAACTCCCACCAGCATCCGCCGGTGCAAAAATTAAAACTTACTTTACAGAGTGGGGGGAGGAGGGAATGGAAGCATCCCAAACCATAATTATGCAGCAGACCGGTGCCACTGATTCTCCATTGCATCTTAATAGCAGCCTGATAAATATTGCAAGAGTCAACCGCGAGTCTAAGAGCGGAATTTTAGCTGCCGCTGTGCCTCATTTTTTAGACTGAGCAAGTTCTGCCAATGAAATTTGCACCATTTGAATTTGTAGCCGCTGAGCGATGCCTTTTCGGGACTCTCGATGTTTCCCAGACCTAGTCTTATAGAAAGGAAACCGGGTCGAGACATACTGAGGACTTCAAGTTTTAACCCACCCCCCTCACATTTTTGCATTAGACACGTAAGGCCGAGTTTTCACTGAAATTGCACAGCTAGTCAGGAGCTAGCTGGGAGGAGCTGCTAGCGTCCACCCCATTAACAAATCAAGCCCCTGGTGTAAACTCTGGTTTTTTCAATCTCACAAAAGCAAAGACCTTTTTCCTGCCCCTGCCACATCTCTGAGCCCCCTCCCCCACATTCCACCTCTGCTCCATCCCTTGCTGCTCTCCCTCGCCGACTGTCCCCAGGATGGGGCAGGGATTGGGGTGTAGGAGGGGTGAGGGCTCTGGGGTGGGGCTGGGGATGAGAGGTTTGGGGTGCAGGAGTTGGGGCAGCGGTGGGATGCTAGAGGTCATGTGAGCTCCAGGAGGGAGGCTGGGTGCTGACCAGAGCTCAGGGCTGGAGCAGGTGGTTGGGGTACAGACTCTAGCCGGGGGGTGCCTACCTCAGGCAGCTCACAGAAGTGGCCGACACGTCTAGCTCCTAGGGCGAGGAGTCAGAGGGCTCTGCGGGCTGCCTGCATCCACAGCTCCCGCTGGAGGTGGCTCCTGGCCACTGGGAGCTGAGGGGATAGTGTTCGGGGTGGGGGCAGTGCGTGGAGCCCCCACTGCCACCCCTGCATCTAGGAGCCAGGCATGCTGGCCACTTAGGGAGCCGCCAGGGCAAGCCGGAGCCTGCCTTAGCCCTGCTGTGCTGCCAACCAGATTTGTAGCAGCCCAGTCAACAGCACTGACCGGCACCACCAAGGTCCCTTTTGGCCCAGGCCTTTCCATTGCAAACCGGCCCCCTAGCTATCCTAGCCTAAAAGGCCTCCCTCCCAGGGCCTCCCGCTAGGGGAAGCATGCATACTCTCCCTTGTGATGTCCTGGATGTGGAGGGTGTTTGTCACCTCAAAGGAAACCATCAGTTCCTTGTAGGAGTGAGTCTTAAGCAGAGAACACACGGACGGGCGGCAGGGGCCGACGACTGAGCAATGGTGCCTCGCAGGCATCTTGCTAGCTCCAGGGGGTTGGGTTGGTTTTCAGTCGGTTTGCTAAACATTCCGTTGAGGAGAGGATGAGGGCCCCATACCTCCTGGGAGCAACATGCAACCAACTCGGCAATGGAGCTTGATGATGGCTGACAAACTATTCCAGGACGTGTTCCCCCATTACCAAGAGCTAATATCTGTTTCTTAAAATAGCCTATTAAAATCTCCCCGGTTGCTTTCAATAGTCACCAGGAGACCGATGCGGATTCCAGGAGGGCTGGCAACGCTAAGTTCGATGAGGTGAATGAGCAAAGGAAGAATGGGTTGGGGTCACAAAGGGAGCCCTTGATGATCTCGGCTCTGAGGTAAATTACACCTCGTTGTTTCAAGTCGTCTTCAAGAGTGTGTCTAGACTACAGGGTTTTTTCGAAAAAAGTGGCCTTTTTTAAAAAAAAACATCCCCTGAGTCTAGACTGCTGCCATGTTCTTTCGAAAGTAAATCAAAAGAATGCGGCCATTTTTTCGACCGCGGAAAACCTCATTTTACGAGGAATAATGCCTTTTTTCGAAAGTACTGGCTCTCATTCGAAAGAGGCTTGTAGTCTAGGCGTACCCAAAATGAGAAAGCTGTTCAGAAATGATCGGGCAGATCCTCATCTGGGAGAAACTGGTGTAGCTCCACTAACTACACTGGAGCTGTACAGGTGTAAACCAGATGAGGATCTGGTCCTAAAACTTAGCTGCGTGTCATGATTTCACAAGATTTATTCAATCCCTTCATTATCTCTGCATGGCTTGGTAAACGCACAAAGCTTTGTGCAGTCCAAGGAAATCTCTTGGAAACAAATACATGAGAAAGAGGAAAACAAAGCATAACAAAAAGCAATCTCCTAAAGGAATCAGTCTACAATACTCTGAATGTAATGCTCTTAAAATCTCCCTGTGGTATAATCTCACTGAAAATTGCTGCTGAGAGAGAGATCCATGAACTTGCGAGAGTCACGTGTATCAGCAAACACACAAATGTTGGATAAACAACTGAAGCAGGGGCCAAAGGGAGTGCAAGCAAAAAAGTCCTGGGCTCCGGGCAGAATAAGCAGTCAGAAGAAAATTGTTTGTTCCTGTCGGTATTCTGTCAATCTATTTCCTTTTTCTGATCCCCCTTCTCTAATGCTAGAGAGAGAGAGAGAGACATATAATCCCACACAGCAATAAAGTCAGTGAGCAAATTAAACTCCCCGACACAGTATATTTGTGCAAACAGGAAATCCCTTTCAACGCCAACATTGGCATTAAAGGAATTTCCGAAGGGTATTAAAGGAAACGTTTTCTACCCTGCAGAACTGTGTGCCAAATACCTCTGCTGGGAACTAATTTCTCAAAAGGGAGCACCTTAAATTATAATCCCCGGGGGAAAGGTAGAACAACTTTCATGGAGAGACCTACCTATGGATGCCTCTCTCTAATTGATACACATGCGCTGAATGTATTCTAGGCCTTGGCAGATGCTAGACCCAATATCTTGTACTCTACCAGGGCTGGAAATGGGAGCACACAGAAAGTCACAATTCCCTTTTCCAATGGGCTAAGCTAAGGCTTTGGCTTCCAGCCTTTAAAGGCAGTGGGGCAACAGACTAAAATTGGAACGTTTCATGTGCATCTCTAGACATTCTAAGTTGTGAGGGTTTCACAATGTGCTCCTGTCCCCTTCTTCCAGGCCTCCTACACTTGAACTCACGTTTCCGTGGGAACCTGGCTTTGCACAGTCTGACTGTATGTGTGTGTGTGTATCGGCCTGTGTGTTTCTCACAGCACAGTACAGATGTCCAGCATTCACCATTCGGCTCTGCTACTTCTGAGGGTGTGTCTACACTAGCCCCCTAGTTCGAACTAGGGAGGCAAATGAGGGCGATTTAAGTATCCCGTGCTTCATTAGCATGTTCCCGGGCGGTCGCCATTTTAGAAATTGACTAGCTCGGACTAACTGCCGAGTCACTAACAGAGGCAGTGAAACAGGAGTTGGAAGTAAAGCCCTAACTCAAATTAGCTGTTATTCCTCCTGAAATGAGGTTTTACAACTAATTCGAATTAAGGACTTTACTTCGAGCTCCCGTTTCACTGCCGCATGTAAACGCGGGCAGTTATTTCGGGCTACTCAATTTCCAAAATGGCGACCGCCCGGGAACGTGCTAATGAAGCATGGGATATTTAAATCCCGCGCTTCATTTGCAACTTCGGTCGCCCTCATTAGCCTCCCTCGTTCGAACTAGTGGGCTAGTGTAGACGTACCCTGAGAGACAATAGGAAACCATCATCACTCACATTGACACGGTCACTGTGTTCCATCTACTAAAAGGAAATGGTGATGGAAGAGGAAGAACAGGCCCGCCAACGGGAAGGGGGGGAGCAAATGGGGCAGTTGCCCTGGGGCCTGGTGAGTCAAAGGGGTTTGGGACTCTCGGATGCTGCTCCTTTAAATTGCCACTGGAGTGCCGCACCACATGCTCCGGGCAGTGCAAAGGTGGGAGAGGGCTGCCTGCTTCTGCTCTACCCCTTATGCCTAAGGCCCTGCCCCTTCAGGGAGCACCGAGCTATCCCTCCTCCACACCTTGGGCTTGCGGACGCTGTTGACGCCTCAGAACAAGAGTGAAAGAAAAACGTTGTGGACACGAAGCAGACTCAATGTTTCCATTCCCTCTTGTTCCCAGTGGCCTACCTCAGACTGTGCCAATCACGAATCGTGGAATATCAAACAGCAGAGCTTTTCACACACAAGGAATTTCAGGAAGCTGTCAAGGCCTCTTGAATAAAATGTTGCTTTGCCCTGCACAGGGCTCCATTCTGCTTCCCACCCACTCATCACTAGCTCCCTGCACAAAAAAAGCACTGGACTCACAACAGGGCAGACTAACAGTGGCCGGGGGAGAGCAGGCTCTTGTTTTCTATCCGAGAGCACTTAACGTTTGCGAGAGGAAATGGGCCGATAATCTGATTGAGCCTCGGGTGCTCGTGTGTGCCTGGCAAGCACGCCAGCAGCTGACAGTTTAACCAAGACATCTTCACTTTTGCTTTATCTTTTTTTTTGGCTGCGTAGGGAGTCTAGAAACGTGTGATCTAGTACCATGCCGGCTAGTCACTAGGGCCTGGTCTACACTAGGGCCTTCGTCCAAAATTAGCCCCCCAAGGTTGAATTTGTAAGCGATGCGCACACACTACCAAGCCCGTTATTCCGGATTAAGGGTCCGCAGAATCCAAACTCTGTAGTCCTGCTTTTCATGAGGAATAATGCTATTCCCAAACTTGTAAATCTGAAATAACATTAGTGTAGATGCTCCAGTGCTGCAAATTCAAACTAATTGGCCGATGGTGAAAGCACAGAACTTCAAATTTGTAAAATCAGGTGCCCAGAAGTCAAATTTAGTAAATTCAAAATAATTTCCTAGTGTAGACATGGCCTATGACTGCACGGCCTATAAAAAGTGTAACTGATTTAATCCCCATTACCAGTAAACAGCGGCGTTAGGGTTAATTTTATTGTATCCAATAAACAAGACAAAGATCTGTTGGATACTGGAAAATTATGGGAGCAACGAACTGGATTTACCATTCAGCACGTACGTTCTCCCCTCCCGCTGACGCTCAGAAAGTGGAGTCACTCCAGATTTACACCGATGCAGCCAAGAGGAGACCCTGGCCCAGTCCCTGAGCAGTGTCACGGTTGCACCCGCTGCCCCTTTGCACTGAGCGGTGGCACTTCACTGGCAACATCACGCGACTTTTCTTTGCTTTCTTATATTGACTTGGCCCCTGATCTGAATTCTGAAGGCAGGTGCCGCGCTGCCACAAGGTAAGATTTATGATTATTTTCATAAGGCAGGCCTTGTCGGGGATTTTTCATTTGATTTTGTGGAGCTTATCTATTGCAATGCCAATAACATGTTTCATATTTGGAGAGTGCAGTGCATTCAAGGCTGGGGGAAGGCAGGAATGGACCTTTTAGAATTGAGGACACCAGCAAATCACATTTAAGGAGCCGTTCTGTGGGCACACTTCATTTTAGATGGTCCAGAAAGGGTCATCTTAGTATATCCCCCCTTCCCAAAACTGCTTTTATTAATGATTTGAACGAGATTTAACTGAGATGAAAGAGCTCGCGTCTCTCTTTGATGTGAACACATACTGTTCATTAACATTTTATTATTAATGGGAGTTACGGACACGGCAGGGGAAGAATACAGTCCCCTAATTCTCATTTTAAGCTAGTGCTTTGCCAAATTCTTGTAATACTAATAAGCAACAAAATGGATAAATAGTCTGTGTACAGAAAGCATCCATGTTAACAGCACATTGAACACACCTACCATCAGCAGAAATATTTATCAGCATCCAGCATAAGGTGACAAAACACCTTCCATTTAGCAGCGCCAATTTTCAAGAGAACTTTCTCTAAATTTTCGGACATATTCGCCGGTGGGGCTGATCTTTCCTACGGGGTTGGGTTTCTCCTGAAGGTGAATTTTTCTGGAAAGGGTGAGCAGAGAGTATACAACCATTCTGAATTAGAAGAGAAAGGAAAACATAATTTGACACAGTAGAAAAATAGTCTGTTCCTATGTATTTATTTATTAGAAGATTCACCTGACGTTGCTCACTCCTTAACTCAATTAATTTTGGGTGGGTTTTTTTGGAAAACAAAATGAAAATGGCCGTGCCTCTTCTGAATCATTGCTCTGGGGTAGGGCTAGGGATATGGGGTTCAGGGTGCAGGCTGCCCCAGGGAGAGAAGATAACTCCAGCCCCCTCTCACTGCAGCAGCTTGGGACCAGGTGAGAAGCGCCTCTCCATGGCTGCTGTCACTCCAGTGGGCACAGCTGGGGGAGGGGTGAATGTCCCCCAGCTGGGGCAGGTCCAGGTTCATCTGCCCCCTGCGTTCCCCAGCCAGAATGAGGAATGCAGCGAACTGTGCACTTTCCCCTCGCTTCCTGATGAAAGAGAACAGCCAGCAATGTTCCTGTATGAACTGAGGGGGGAGGAGGAGAAAGTCAGCCCCCCATCCACCCTAAAGGGCACCTGGTTGGGGGGAGGCTCAGGACTAGGGCGTGCCTGGACAGAGGGGCTCACATGCCCAGCCAGCCCCTTTCACCTGCCTGGTGATTCTCTCTTTTCTGTAGGGTTTGCTGAGAAGCCATCCCATTTCAGGTCCAGCCAAACCCTGACCTTGTTTTTAAGTCATGATAAGAGGACGCTATAAACTGAATTTGATGGTCCCAGCTCTTTCTGTTTAGGATGAGTTCTTGAATAAACAGACAGATGGACGGACAAACAGACAAACTCTCTGAAATAAATAAATCCACCAAATATCTGAAAGCTGCATAAAGCTAACTGCACGCTCCTCCTTGCTACGTCTGCAGAGGAAAATTCACCAATGTAGCTACGGCCAAACAGTTAGACCACTACACCTATGCTGGTATGAAGCTGGGGCAGAGTCCCTAATCTGTCTAGAAACGTGCAGCTGTCTCTTTGTAGAACTCCTCTTCCTAAACAGTAAGAGCTAGGACCTCCAACTTCAGTAGGCAGCTTCCTCTTCTCCTAACTTAAAGCAAGCTCAGGGTTTGGTTGTGCCAGGAAATGGGAAGTGCCTGGAATGGGACTGTTTTCCATACAATGCAAAGGGAGGGGCTGTTTCAAAGAATGCTATAGTCAGAGTGGCCACTGGGGGAAGCAAGCATGCGGGAGAGCTATACTGCAGAGTGACCACTGGAGGCAGCCACACCACCTGGAGAATAGCCAGCTGGAGTTACCGCTTGCCATTTTGCCTGCCACAAGACCGGGTAAGTGGGAACTCCCTGCCCAGGAGACAGCCCCCAGCACCTCCCTTACCCTGGGAAGGGGAAGAAGGAGGGATGCAGCCGGTAGGAGGAGAGCCCACATACGCAAGGTCCTGCCCTGAATCTTGCACCCCCCACACCGCCAGCCCCCTGCCCTGAATACACCACCAGGTAAATCTTCCCATTCAAGAACCAAAGTGACTTCCTTTTGACACAGAGTGTCCACACAAGGAGTTATGGTGCACTATAATGATTCTACTGTAACGATGCCAGTCCGTGTCCTCATGTGGATAAACGAGAAGATCCTGCACATTCATGTGGTTTTTGGATTTTCATTTTTGTAAAAGATGTAAAGCAATTGAAAAATTACTCAGCTCAGCATGTTTGGTGAGGTCCGCTCCCAGTTCGGTAGAGTCCAACTAAGCTCCAGCTTCTTTGTAAATAAACGGAGGTGAATTTTTTGGAGTGAACAGAAATTTCACCAAAAAAGCATTTTTACAACGGTGGGGAGAAGGGCCGAACTTATTCAGGAATTAGAATCTAATTCAATGAATAGTTTCTGCCGAAAACTTGGTTTCATTCCTCTCCGGAAGTAAAAAGTCCATTTTTCTGCTCAATTTGTGACATCATTTTCATTGCCTCGTTGCGTGGGCTACCGGATTCAGACAGATAAATGGTGGCTTCTGGCAGACAATCAGGGCCGGATTAAGTGGGGGGGGCTAGCCGGGCAGCTGCCCCGGGTGCCAACCTATGGGGGGCGCCTGATGGCAGCTCTAAGGGGTGCTGTGCGCCCAGCTGCGTGGCACCCCTTAGAGCTGCCATCAAGCGCCGTGCGCTCGACTACAGCTGTAAGGTGCGCAGTGCGCCAGGGGAGTCACGCGACTGCTGCCCAGAAATGGCTCAAGCCGGCCCTGCAGACAACATATGGGATGTACCATGTCACCAAATTAATGTTGCTATTGAACGTAACGTTTCTATATTCAGTCCTCAACATTTGAACTGTGGAGGCTTTGAGATACGTTAACATTGGTTTGACCCTTTATATGGTATCTTAAACTATTAAGTTAAGTAGAAAAAAATAACAGTGTTATATAATTAAGTCACCTGCATGTATTTCTTATGAGAGTATGCGATTTTTCGCAAAGCACTGGATAGAAATGAAATTAACAACACAACGCATTTGATGAGAAGTCAATAAAAAGCAGCCAAAAAAACCCCAACCTAATTGACAGGCTGTCTGGCGTATTTAAACAAAAATTGTAAAATTAATATTTTATTTGGATTGTTAGACACCATTAACAATTCTGTTGTGTAGACATGCCCCATCCGGGCACCCTGCGCCATGATTAATTTTACAACAGAGAGAAAATTCTGAACTCTCCAGTGGTTTGGGCGTACATATTGACACGGAGTAGCAAAAGGCTTTCTCCAAACAGGGGCAGCAGCGAAGACAACTGATAGATTATACGCCATTAAGTTGTCACTAAGCCTACATTGTACATCTTCCCTCGAGTGCAATTCTCAGATGTTTACCTTTTAAAACATGGTAATATTTCACGCACACACCCCAAATTCTCTGTAAAAATGAAGATCAATGGGGCGAGCGGGAAAGCAAACACAGTGCTTATTAGAAAAAAAAGTCAATATAAAAGTAGTGCTGTCTTACTACAGCGAGGGAGCCATTTTACCATGGAAGGTTTGTAGAAAGAGCAAAATATACATATTCCCAATAATCTGCTGCACAATCATTTTCACAAAGTTGCTTTGTCACACAGAGGAGATGAGGCATTGGAAAAGGTTCAGGAAAAAGGCAACAAAAATGAGGAGGGGTTTGGAACGGGTCCCATATGAAGAGAGGCTAAAGAGACTTGGACTTTGCAGCTTAGAAAAGAGGAGACAAAGGGGGATACGATAGAGGTCTATAAAATCATGACAAGTGTGGAAAAAGTGAATAAGGAAAAGTTATTTACTTGTTCCCATAATATAAGAACTAGGGGTCACCACTGAAATTAATAGGCAGCAGGTTTAAAACAAACAAAAGGAAGTTTTTCTTCACTCAGCGCACAGTCCACCTGTGGAACTCCTTGCCAGAGGATGTGGTGAAGGCTAGGACTTTAACAAGGTTCAGAAAAGAGCTAGATAGATTCATGGAGGTTAGATCCATCAACGGCTATTAGTAAGGATAGGTAGGAATGGTGTCCCTAGCCTCTGTTTGTCTGGCAATGGGTGACAGGAGAGGGATCACGTGATGATTACCTGTTGTGATCCCTCCCTCTGGGGCATCTGATATTGGCCACTGTCCACAGACAGGATACTAGGCTAAATGGACCATTGGTCTGACTCAATATGGCCGTTCTTATGTTCTTAAAAGGGATAATGATTTTCTGGGCTGATGCGGGAAACATGTCAGAGAATGATCTCCTGTCACTGCCATGGCATTATATAGGAAATATTCAACTCGAATGGAACCAATCCTGCCCTCTTTCGGCAGGGAAAACCCCTCTGAAATAAACAGAAGCCTTCTCTGAGAGGGATGCAGGATCCAACCCAGCATGAATTATGCCTGTACTAGTGAGGTGATATGGAAAATAGCTCCCTTAGAGTCACCCATCTGGATTGGAGTGAGGAAAGGTCCCTGTCTTGGGTACAGAAAAGGCCCCATTGAGGCAGTAGGATCCTTCAGCCAGGACCCCTTCCCAATGTCCTGTCTGGAAATGGGATTCTGCAGCAGCACAGCATAGCTAGACGCAGAGCTAGCCAGCGGGGTGACCTCCCAAGGACTGCACATGGAAGGGACAGGCCTGGCCTCCTATTCTTTCCTAGTACAGAGTCTGGTGCCTCTATCCCACACTCCTGACTGGGCTAGGAGGCCGGATTCTGACATGTAAAAATATCCCCAGCTCTGCCAGACACCAAACTAGCTCTCTTCAGCCAAAGAGGGGGAGAGATACAAAGAAGCAGGAGCAAAAGCAGCCAATCAAGAACGTCCTCCCGTTTCACCTGGACTTCATATGCCCTGTGCTGACTGGTTATTTGCTTCAGCCCCCTCCTTCTCCCTCATGGGCTGCATCGAGATTTGCACTGTGAGGTACGACTCCCACTTCACATTGATGTACCCTGAAAATCCAGCAAGGCCGTGGTGGCATGGGCCGTAACTCAAGTGAGCTGCTCAAGTACATAGGTGGGGGAGAGGCAGGACTACACTTGGGACTGACATATAGACACACACCTATCGGCTCTTCACCTCAGCTTCACCCCAGCCCTGCCTCTTTCACCTTCTTCTTCCCTGCCCTCTCTCCTTCACTTGCTATCCCTCCGAATTAATGTCAACCCCATCCCCTAAAAAAAATGGTGGAAGCAGCATGCTGTTAGCGGGTGTGTTCTGCCCCTCTCCCTACCCTGCGTTTGTCGGGTCAATTTAGATTGTCAGTCCTTGGGGGCAGGAAACAGCGAACAGTCTGGGCTTGTGCAGGGCCTAATACAAAGAGGCTCCATTCTTGGGGGGCCTTCGAACAATATCACACTCTCTACAAGTGATAAAACAATAACAACAACAAAACGATGAATTAGCACCCCATTTTCCCTGACAAGGGTATGCTTGTTTTTAGAACACAAGCTTAGGAGTAGGGCCCTACCCATTTCACAGCTGTGGAAACTGCGGCACGGGCCATTAAATAAACCCTGCTCTGTGAAATTGGATGTCCTTTGGGCCTAGGAGCACCCCAGGAAAGGGGGCTGCCTAGTTCTGACTGAGCAGGGGAAGGACAGGGTAGTAGGAGGGGGAAACCAGACCAGACCCACCTCTGGGGACCTCCCCCTGCAGCAGGATGCTGTCTGGGACTGGGCTGAGCCTGAGGGACCTACAGCTGAGTATGGGGGAGGGAGTGT
>JANRFK010004440.1:46301787-46326851 GCA_030068395.1 Apalone spinifera | reverse complement strand
TAGCATCTGAAGGAACTGAAATGCCTATTAAGAGGGAAAGAAAGGTGTTTGTTTTGCCAAGAATAATATAGATTGATTCTTCCAGAAATCCAAGTCATATTGGTCTTGCCAGAACAAAACTGGAAAGTGTGAATTCCTGGCAATACAAAGATAACAGTGGAGTTCCTTGTCGAAAAGGGACAAAATTCTCGGCAAGTCAAGGCTATTGTATAGCTTGATTTGCTGACAAGACAAACTTGCATTAGTGGATGAATAATACCATATAGAAGTGGGCAACAGGAGAAAACTGTATACTTCAAGCAAACCATTCACATTTCTTTACAAATCCTACCAGAGTGATATATTTCACATCCAAAACTGAGTAGCAAGTCTTTCCTGGTGGGATATTTTTATGGTTTGGGGAGACAGGGAAAAATAATTAATATCTTTATTTCAGCAACACACAGGTTGTAAATTTCTAAAACACAGAAAGAGACACAACGCACAGTTCCATAAAACATAACACACTTTAGGAAAAATGTTCTGGTTATTGACCTACCAGGCATGATAACATCAAATCCATTAAAAATCAAGTCACAGTTATAAAAAGGTACATAACATTACCAAATGGCCATTATCAAAGGCCATCAAGCTACTGTAACTTTGTTGTTGAGGTTGCAATGAGTACAATTCAATATTTTTCTGTAACCTTGTTTATTTTCTACAGGCCCTTGCATTTTCTACTTCATCGGTATTATAGTCTAACTGAAAGGCCATGGAGAGCTTTTGTGTCCTGACTTTGATTAAAACTATTTCACTGATGCTGGATGCAGACTGAGGGGGGACATGAGAGCAGTTTTCAAATATCTAAAAGGGTGTCACAGGGAGGAGAGAGAAAAAAATGTTCTCCTTGGCCTCTGAGGATAGGACAAGAAGTAATGGGCATAAACTGCAGCAAGGGAGGTTTAGGTTGGACATTAGGAAAAAGTTCCTACCTGTCAGAGTGGTCAGGTGCTGGAATAAATTGCCTGGGGAGGTTGTGGAATCTCCATCACTGGAGATATTTAAGAGCAGGTTAGACAGACACCTGGCAGGAAAGATGTAGACGGTGCTTGTTCCTGCCATGAGGGCAGGGGACTGGACTCGACCTCTTGAGGTCCCTTCCAGTCCTAGTGTTCTAGGATTCTATGAAAACACCAGTCGCTGGGACGTCGTGTGCAGAGCGGCCGGCCATGAACATGCTTTGGGGTGCCTTGTGCAGAACGGCTGGCCCGTGCAGTCCGGGCACGCAGCTCAGAAGCAGCAGGAGCCACACTTTTTTAATCAAAGAGCTGCATGTGGTTCGAGAGCTGCAGGTTGGTCACCCCTACCTTAGCATTTCATTGTCAGGATCACTGTCCTGCTCAGGTGGTCGATAATAGAGCCCTACTGCTATATTCTTATTGTCAGAGCATGGAATTACTATCCATAGAGATTCTACAGAACATTTTGCTTAATTTAAGATTTTTTACTTCTCTTGATTCCACATTTTCATTCACTTATAGTGGCACCACCCACCAGCACGACCTGTTCTATCCTTCTGATATATTTTGTACGCTGGTATGACTGTGTCCCATTGATTGCCTGCATACCATCAAGTTTCAGTGACGCCTATTATATCAATATCCTCCTTTAGTACAAGGAGCTCTAGCTCACCCATCTTATTATTTAGACTTCCAGCCATTGTGTATAAAAATGTGTCACTGTTTATCCGTCTGCCATTTCCTGATGTTAGACTCTTTTCCGTTTTATTGTTTCTCATCTGATCTGACCCATACTTTATCATCTTCCATCCTCTCCTCCTGACTACAACATAGAGAATCTCTATTAACAGACCCTCCCCTAAGACATGTCTCCGTCCAATCCATGTGCTCCTCCACATCCATCAGCTTTCCCCCAGCCCTTTGCTTAAAAACTGCTCTACAACCTTTTTAATGTTAAGTGCCAGCAATCTGGTTCCATTTTTGTTTAGTGGAGCCCATCCTTCCTGGATAGGCTCCCCTTTTCCCAAAAGTTTCCCCAGTTCCTAATAAATCTAAACCCCTCCTCTCTACACCATCGTCTCATCCACGCATTGAGACTCTGAAGCTCTGCCTGCCTACCTGGTCCTGTGTATTTCAGAGACCACCACCATAGAGGTCCTGGATTTCAATCTCTTTCCTAGCAGCCTAAATTTGGCCTCCAGAACCTCTCTCCTCCCCTTCCCTAAGTCATTGGTACCTACATGTACCATGACCACTGGCTCCTCCCTAGCACAAGTCTATCTGGAGGTCTTATTTCAGATTTTTGTGCTATCTATTCAGGAAGTAAAGCCTGAGAGATTTAAACAAAGGAACCAACTCCACCCAAAATGAGTAACAATGACTGCATAACTTAAGTGAGAAATCCATCAAGCTGCCCAATGAAGGATCTCCTATTTCAGAGCTGGCCCAAGCTACGGGCTGACCGGGCTACCTCCCGGGGCGCCCCATTGTAGGGGGCGCTGCGCGGGGCTGCTGTGCCAGGCGGGGGCGGCACCGCGCATGCTCCGCGTGCCCGGGGTGGTGCCACGCATGCGCCGGGCGCCTGGGGGCAGGGCCACGCATGAGCTGGGCGCCTGGGGGCGGGGCCACGCATGAGCTGGGCACCCAGGAGCGGGGGGCATCGCATGCGTCGCACTCCCGGGGGCAGCGCCACGCTCCCGGGGCCCAGGGCGCCCGAATGACTGAGGCCGGCTCTGTCCTACTTATTCGTTAGCCACAAATAAAGTTCAGAATCGTGGCCCTTTGTGGCACGATCACCAATACTTTTCATTCCTTTCTCCTCTCTAGAATCTGCCTGTGGCATGTTACATTTAGAAGGCTATTTTTCATTTCTGCTCCCAAAGAAAAGATATCTGCACTTCAAAAGAGATAATAGCAAATGATAAATTGATTTCAGAAAGTGAGGCATTCTAACATTCCTTTATCATCAACCATTGTGCAATATTTCAATTTGTGATTGAGGAAACTTTTATTTTTACATCAATGTCACCAAGACCTGAAGAAAGCGATGTACTTCCTGACTGATCTAAGAGGTAAATTGCTAGTGATATCATAATAGCAACCGGTTATTGTACACTACTCTTCACTGTCTCGTCTCATTTCAACTTTATGATTATTATAATTTTGGAGAACATCTCGTCTAACTTATCTCCAAGAACAGTGTGTGTGTGTGCTGGAGCTGTCGTCTTCATTCAGACTTAGCGTGATGGAGTGGACTAGGCCCTGAACCTGGAGGCCTCATGACCCTGCTACACAGAGCCCCAGAAAAGAGCAGTAGAGCGAGTCCTCCAAGCAGTCAAGCATGGCAGCATAGAATGCAGCCAATCAGAGAGGTGCTGCAGGGATCAGCCAATCCGGTCCCAGCGGGCCCATATAAAAGGAGCTGCAGTGCAGAGTTCAACCCTTTGCTAAAGCTGGCAGAGTGTGGATGGTGCGTCATGCAGGCTAAGAGAATGACAGGACCTCAGTCGGAGCAATGATGGCTGAGACCAACAGGAGCAAGAAGGACCTCTGGGCTGGCAGCTGAGACTCAATCTGACAAGGCCTTGAGGTAAGGGGTGAAGAATATGCTGGGGCCATGAGAAATGGCTCAGGGAATTGTAACAGCAATGGAGCTTAATTAAAGTGACATGGTGGATGGCTGCTATCTTCAGGGTCCCTGAACAGTCGAAGATGGGCCCGGCTCCTCCTGCCTGTCCTTGATGAAGTAGCCTGGGCTTTGACTCACCCCTAGAAGGAGAAACAAACTATTAAACAGGCCAGCTGGAGAGCAAGGGCGAGAAAAGCCCGGAAAAGTGAAGAGTGACCCAGGACAGAGCCCGGAGGATTGGGACTGCTTGAAGAGCAGGGACAATTTGAGAGAGCCCAGAAGAGGCATCCAATCCAGCGTGCTGGGATAGGTTTGTATTGGCTCCCCCTCGGCATGTGACACCTGTGACCACGTAGCCCCGACTTGTCCAGTTGATAGAGGTGTGTTTCTTAAAGCTCCAGCTCCTGGGATCATGTAATTATGGGCAAAACCTGGCGTTCGCTAAAACCAACGTTCCTCACTCTTCTGGCTGTGGAGAAACTATCGATTGCTTTTTAGCATCTCATGACTGGGGGGAGGGAGAGTTGACTCTTCACTTTGGAATGCTTTGGGTTGGTGGTAACTGTAGTAAGAGGAAGGCCTAAAACAGAAGCCCATGTGGCACAGGCCTGGTCCGAGGCCTAGCTCACAATGGTCAAAACTCAAAGGAAAGCTAAGCTGTGAGCAAGTGGCAGGCCCCTGCTCACAGAACTTGACATGAACAGGGCTGAGAGTATAAAACACTAATTGGTAATAGGCCCAGGTGTAAAACAGTAATTGGTGCTGGGCATAAGTTGAAAGCACATGGTACCACTAGCTCGTTAAAAAAGACCTTGGTTCCCACTCCCCACAGATACTGACCCAGGTTCAGGAAAGGGTCTAAAATGACAGCAAGATGGATAGAGATGATCTAATCAAACCACGAGGTACAAGGCGATGGGTAGTGTCTAAGTAGCATCAGAGGGTGGTAACCTAACAATGTCAGAGGGTGGTACCCTGACAATGTCAGCAGTGATATGTAACTTGCTGTACCTGTATATAAAGTGGTGTCTTGGGGGGAGAGTCTTTGTCCAGCCAGGGGACCAGTGGGAGTTTCCCCCTGGTTGTGCGGAGGCCATTGTTGTAAGTACACGTGTGTAGTGGTTTGGTTGAGTCTACAGACAACTAAGACTGAACTTTGCTTAACAATAAACCTGGCCGGGGACCTTCAATCCGTCTCTGATTTGGGGTCTTTGGTGGTCATGGGGCCCACATCACTGAGCACACCCACAAGCAGCCTTCTGGTTCTCATCATCGACAGAGCCAGAGACCTATTGAGATGCCCCGGCAGTAAATCCTCCCAGCTACAGTGATGTGAAGCAGCATGAGTTCAGCTCAAAGAAGGACAAAGTGAAGGTTGCCTCATTTTTTAAGCATGGCACTGGCTCCAAAGCTCTTCGGCCGGACTGTCACTTCCCCACTACCTTGCCAGCACCTTGTTCAAGGTGTTTGAGGACCAAAATGAGGGAACAGGAAAAAATACCCTGCCTGTAGTTGAAGTTTCCCAACTTTACTCCACAAACTAAGGGTATGCCTAAACTGTGTGGAGGGGGGGAAGGAGGTGTCAGGATATCAAAAATATCCCGAAAAAACTCCAGGGAACATATTAGCTCTTCCCCTTTGTTTGCGGAAGAGTAGACATGCTCTTTCAGAATCCCTGTCTTCCTTGTTCCATGAAGAAGGGATCTTCCAAAAAAGGGTTTTTTTCTGAAATTTGGCCCAGAGTAGAAGGGCCAACTTTCAGAAAAGCCTCTTCCGAAAAAAAAGCAGAAAAAGATACGCAAATTGCCGAGCGCATTATGGGTACCTTTTCCCAAAAAAAAAGTTGTAGTCTAGACATAGCCTAAGAGAAGACCTCACAGATGCTCCCTAATTTCTTGAGGCCTTCTGCGTGGTTCTTGAGAACGCTTGAGGGGGCAGGTACATTGCTGTAAAACCTCTCCACCTCATCCCCCCTTCGCCAGTGGAATCCAGGTTGGTAGAGGCCAATACACATCCTCGCTCGTGGACCCAATGAGTGTCTCTGCAAACAGGAGAAGAACATGTCCCTACACGTAGGCTGCTCTATAAAAAAATAATCATCCTAAATAATTAGCACTTACCGTGTTGAGCACTTGCATTCAGTACAGCACATCGTGGCTGGCTTCCCTGATGCTGAAGAGTGGCATCATATATATAGTAAGCCAATGTCTGTGAGTCTGTAACGCTGACGTACATGGCCCCGCCCTCTGGCTGTGTACATCAGCACCCCGCCCCCTTCCCTCCCTCCATGGTGGCTCGTCTGAGTGCTGCGCCGCTCAGCCGGGCCGCCGCAAGCGGACGTTTGGGCTCCCCTGCAGTGGTAGTGGAAGGGGGGGTGGGGTGCTGACGTACATGGCCCTGCCCCCTGGCCGTGTGCATCACTGCCCCGCTCCTCCTCCCCCACGGTGGCCCAGCTGAGCGCGCAGCCCTCAGCCAAGGCCACAGCGGGAGGGGCAGGGGGGCAGGGAGAGACAGAGGGGAGGGAGAGGCAGGAGGAGGAGGAGAAGAGAAAGGGAGAGTGGGAGACAGGAGGGGGAGAAGAAAAAGAAAGAGATGGAGAGAGAGGCAGGAGGTGGAGGAGAGCTGACAGAGAGAGGAGGAGGCAGTAGGAGGAGAGAGACAGAGAGAGAGAGACGGAGCGAGAGACGAGAGGCTCAGGAGAGAAGACCAACGTGGAGGAGAGACCTGAAAATCCCATCTTATGACGGGCTAATTGTCTAGTTGTTATATAAAACGTGAGTCCAATTAAGCACGCCGAAGCCGTACAGTTATGACCCAATGGCGCACTTGCTCACTATTCTGACTACGCACTGGTCAATTTGAAGATCATATTACTTTCAAGATAATAAGCTATGAGCAGCCTGCTAATTCACTGCAAGGAAAAGTAGAAAAACACCACACAGCAGTAGGGCCTCCGTCCACCCTCGGGGTGAAGTGGACATGAAACCAATATGCATTTGGACAAAGCTCTTGTCGTGAGTGTGCTCACATTGCACTCCTCTGCTGTGGGGAACACATGTTTCGAAGCGCCTGAAAATTAAAAGCAACAGAGAGGATCTATATTGGGGGGGCTGGGGAAGTGTTCCCCCACTTCTTCTTGTGGCCAACGCTGATTTATTCAATATAGTGTAGTATAGTGCGTTTTTAGAAAGCCTTTGACAAGGTCCCTTTCCAAAGGCTCATAAGCAACGTAAGCGGTCATAGGATAAGAGGGAAGATTCTCTCATGGATCAGTAACTCTTAAAAGACAGGAAACCAAGGGGAAGAATCTTAGAACTGAAGAACGGCTATATTGGGTCAGACCAAAGGTCCATCTAGCCCAGTGTCCTGTCTGCCGACAGTGGCCAATGCCAGGTGCCCCAGAGGGAGTCAACAGAAGAGATAATCATCAAGTGATCCCTTCCTGGTTGCCCATTTCCAGCCTCTGACACACAGAAGCCAGGGACACCATCCCTAGCTAAGAGCCATTGATGGACCTATCCTCCATGAATTGAACAGGGTTCAAAAAAGAGCTAGATAAAGTCCTGATCTGCACAATATCCTCTGGCAAGGACTAAACGGTTGATTGTCACAGTGGAGAGGGCCCTGCTTAGGAGCTGTACTGAGACCGCTCCTGCTTGGCGTATTCACAAATAATCTGAAAAAAGGGTCAACAGTGAGGTGGCAAAACATGCAAAGGACACGAAAATGATTCACGATAATTAAACCCCAGGATGATTACAAAGTGTTACAAAGGGATCACCCTGAGCTAGGCATCTGGGCAAGAACAAGAAATCTGAAACTGAACATTAATAAGTGCAAACCAGAGGCATGGGAACTAGGAGTTCAGGGGGTGCTGGAGTACCCCTGGACTCCCAGCCTAGCACCTAGGAACCAGATGCTGCCCCGTGCTCTGGGGGCTCTGCGTCAGCCCCTACCCCAGGTCCTACCTGCTGGCCCCACACGCCATGGCTTTGCTCCCAGACTCAGCTGGTGGGAGCAGGGGAAAGGATGCTGACACTCCAAAAAATGTTCCTGCACCAATAATACTCATTGGAACACATAATCCCAATTACACCTCCAAAATGATAGCATCTGAATTAGCTGTACACACTCGGGAAAAGGATCTTGGAATCATCATGGAGAGTTCTCTGAAACATCTGCTCCATGTGCAGAAATAAGTACGGAAGAACTAAAGGGCACCCAATGAAAGAGGCAGCAAGTTGAAACCAAGCAAAAGGCGTCCTTGGCCTCTGTTTGTGAGGCTGGAGAGGGATGGCAGGAGACAGATCACTTGATCATTGTCTTCGGCCCACCCCCTCTGGGGCACCTGGTGCTGGCCACTGTCGGCAGACAGGATACTGGGCTAGATGGACCTTTGGTCTGACCCGGTACGGCCATTCTTATGTACTTATGTTCTTCATGCAGTGCAGTGTCAAGCTGCAAAGCTAGTTGCCAGGGGATGCTGTGAAAGCCAAAGTATAACTAGATCCCAAAAAGAATTAGATAAGTTCTTGGAAGATGGGTTAAAATGGTCATGGGTGCAGCCCCTTGTTCCAGGTGACCCTAATTCTCCAGCTGCCAGGAGCTGATTTGAGCGCAGGTGTTACCCGGGATTTCTTTTAACCCAAACCTTTTGGTAACTTTACTTTTTGTAAGGTGGTGTTAGGAAATAACTTAAGGGAGACAAGCCATTTGACCGACAGATGGATGGTACAAACAGGGCAAACACAAGGTTTCTTTTACTTAAAGCTAAACGTTACTTAGTTTTAAGCACTTACATACACTTGGAACAGGAGAGTAAAATACCGCAACCCTTGATAATTACCAAAGTTAAGTGTGACTTTTGAGTGACACTGGGCTGGCTTTTGATGGCTAGTTTTTTGTTGGCTGGTGGGCACTGAAGATGTGTTAAGATGTGAAGAGTTTTTAAGGAGTTTTTAAAGTGTATTTTAAAGCTTTTTTATTTGTTAGTGTTACAACAACATGTTACTTAAAAACTCGTTAGGCAAGCACTTTTTAAAGGTTAGGCAAGAGGGGTTTTTTTATTATAATTATTCATTTACCCAGATGTGGGTGGTTTTTTTTAAAGTCTGCACACCCAGGGACCCTGCTAGACAATGGCTAGGGATGGCTCAGTGGTTTGAGCATTGGCCTGCTAAACCCAGGGTTGTGAGTTCAATCCTTGTGGAGGCCGTTTAGGGATGTGGGGCAAAAAATTGTAAGGGATGGTACTTGGTCCTGCTGTGAAGGCAGGGGACTGGACTCGACCTTTCGAGGTCCCTTCCAGTTCTAGGAGATAGGCAATCTCCATTATATAAGCTTTGGGGTTTTTTTAATCTATACCTTTGTGATTTTAACAGAGATTTGGACCTCAAGAAGGATTCGGGGTTAAGCTGCCCTCTTTATGGCACTTAAGCGCCCTTTTTTTTTCTCCCCAACTGGGTTATGATGAAGCTGCTGTTTAGGTCTATTTTGGGCCTATTAGCTGGGTTGCTAAAAGTTATGCAATGAGGCACTTTACTGGATTTGCCAATTTTTTTTCGGACACAGGGACTGAGCGGTTGTACTTCAGTTTTGCGACAGTTGGATGATACGGCACTGGCTTATCAGGATCCTACCCGAAGTCTCTGAACAGATCATCTGCAAAGCTACCATGCAATTCTAGTGCCAGTTCCAGCTGCTGAGTTGGAAGGAAATGTGCCCATGTCTGGTCTTCCAGCAGATCTGGAACACAGACTTTCGTTTTTACTTACCAAATATCTTCATGTTCTTGACTCTGATCAAACCGAGGAATTCTGACGGCAACCCCTTTTGTTCTATATTATCATTTCATGTCGGTTTGGTGTGTTAATCAAAGTGTCAGGCATGGCAGAAAAGAACTCATTCAATCCCCAAATGAAGAGAAATCGGAGCTTTCTACAGCCGGCACATTTTCCAGTGGATAAGCTTTGCCACAAAGTAATTATTTCCCTTTCCTGAAAGATTACTGATTGCTCACAGAGGGAAAAACTAAGAAAGGGGGCTTTTATCTTCCCCCATCTTCCTGCAGTCCTTGTGCAAACTTAGACTTGTTATCATGAAAAATGACAAATTTGCCATCTGATCAAAATGTTAACAAGGTGAGTGTCACCGAGATGGATCACTCACTGTCACTATGAGCCAGAACATGAGGATACATTGATATTTCTCAATATAGTCACTGCTTCCCCAATGTTCACTAACAACATTTCTACTCCGACTGTAATAAATCACACAGAAATAACAAGCCGTACCGGATCTCTAGCATATGATAGATTTGTCGTAATAGCACTATCTGCAAGGAAGAAAACAATTGGTAATGATCTATAGAAAGAGCTAATCAACTGCCATTTGCTATATTACGCCAGATGAAGCCAAGATATGAAATCCATAAGGGTTCTTTAACCAGACCCCCCAAGCGCACAGGAAACCAAGCTAAGAAAACAATAAAAGGAAGGAATAAGTGGTAGGGGTCAGAGAAGTAAAGAAAGTTAATAGCATGCCTCAGATGCAATCATTAAATTATAAACTGTGATTACCCTCTCCTTGTTCAGCAGATGCTGACGAGTTCCCTAACACTGATAAAAGGTTTTGCAGAGTTTGTTTTCCTTTTATTTCTTTATCATTGATTTCAATGTTTTACAACTTACACTTATGAAAGTGAAACACAACGCTCTCGGGCGAAGGAACTGAGGGGGAAAGTGCCCTTACTGATTTGGAAGGTGGCCTCCAAATACAGAGGGCAGGACGTGCCTGGGTGCTCCAGCTGCTTTGTGATGCGCTGGTGATGCAAAGCAAATGACTCATCCCGATGTGGCACCAAGCAACGGGCAGGCGTTGGTCCCAGAGTTCTTGCTAAACACAATCCATCAGATAACCCTGGTAGGGAAGGAAACCCTCATGGGCGGAGACAACCTCTAGCCCCACCCCTTCTGGTGAGGCCCTGCCCCTCAAGGGAGCCAAGCCGCCTCCCTCCTCCAGCTCACCACAGGGAGGCGGGGCCATGCACTGCACACAGCACCAGACTCCCCGGCCCAGAGCTTGGGGAGGAAGGGCGTTGGGGGCAACAACACTCTGCTCCCAGATCGCCCGCTGTGGGCGGGGCCAGGCTAGTGGTTTGGGAAGGCAATGCCTTCCCTCACCCAGCATATCCACCACCCATGGAAACCCTACAATTTCCTTGTGGCCCAGGGAAAAGGTGGGTCGATTCTAGTTCTGCCAGAGACGTAGCTTGATATCATCACATGGTCTCTTGTCAAGGAACTCGATGCCTGTTGGTGTGTTAGGACCTTCTCATTAGCTTGGAAAACCCCTGCCCTTCTGTGATCTCTACTCTAGAACTCTACCCTTAAATCTAGAATGTAGCTGGGCTACTACTGCACTGATTATGCCCCGTTGAATTGCACAAAGCACACAGAGAAGAGAGCTTATCCGTCAAGTCCTTTCGAGCAAACTGCTCCAAATGAACTCCGGACAGCGTCAACGGCAGATGACGTTTACTCAGGCGGTGGGATACACGGCAATGGATCAAAGTAGACAAAGGCATAAATGAAGCATTTACAACCAATGGTGAGATAATTGGTCTGAGGTGCTGAATATTAAAGGCATAGAAAGTACACAATGGAGGCAAACATTAACGGGTGTAATTTTCCATTTGACTCTTGTCCCCGTGCACTGTATGTAAAAGGATATAAAACATTTTGGCATGAAAGAGTGGAAAACGGCCTTGCACTTCCTTCCGAGATGAAAGTATAAAATACCTTTTAAGTACAGAATTTACAGAAAACAAATGTGCCGGGCGTGCCACTGTGCAGCATCACTTACATCTGGGGTCCCAGAGCTATTCCCCTCCTCATAGGTTTGCCTGACACCCACCGCCCCAAATGGACATACATATATACACGCTGCACTTCTCCAGTCATCTTTGCCAGGAGCAGAAGCAGTTTTCTCCAACATGTGCATCCCATCACAATATAACACTTTTTGTTCCAATGTATTAAGGCCTATTGCTAAGAAAAGGGCTGACACAAATGACACAAATGCACGATTCATGAGCCCAACAAGGCAAACTATCCATCCAAGTCCGCTACATTGGATAGTGGAAGGGCAGGGGACTAGACTCGATGACCTCTCTAGATTCCTTCCAGTTCTAGTCTTCTATGAGTCTAAGTATCAGAGGGGTAGCCGTGTTAGTCTGAATCTGCAAAAGTGGCGAGGAGTCCTGTGGCACCTTATAGACTAACCGAAGTGTTGGAGCATAAGCTTTCATGGGCAAAGTGGGTGCCACAGGACTCCTCGCCACTTATGAGTCTAAACGTGCTTCAAATATCCATGGAATCAATATGGTCATTTCCTCCCCATGTTCCTATTCTGAAGATGCTAGTTTAGGGCTGCAGATGAATTCGTGCTTGGTGGGACATTACGGGAAGAAGCGTTGCTGTGTTCATATAAAGTCTCCATCATTTCATTAATCATACTTCTTTCCTTCCCACATAACTTCACTGGCCAGGGTCATTAAGATGGGTGGTGGCTATCAAAGACCAGGAAGAGACTGTGCCTTCTCCAACAGCCCTATGTGGTCCACCACCGCTTTGCCCCCAGATCTCTCTCCTGCTTCCTGCTGACTCTCTGCAGCTCTTCCCCTGTGGTCAGACCCCTGGCTGGGACGGGGCCGGGACCACGCTGCAGCCAGGGACTCTGTGCCACCCACCTGGTGGTCTGTGGCTGCGGGGGGTTGCTTTGTCCATCCGCTATGTGCTCCAGGGCTGGGCAGTGGGGATGGGGCTGTGCTGCCCAGTACTCGGACGGTGTGGAGGGAAACTTTGGGCTCTGGTGGAGGAAAAGGGTAGGAGGGGCACGGCTTCAGGCAGAAGGGGTAGGTGGGGCCACAGTTCACCCCAATGAACAACTTTTCCCGCTCTCACAAAGCCAATTTATTCCTGGAGACTAAATAATAATAATGAGCACACAGAAAGGCTCACCAGGCCCGAGAGGAGAGGAACTATTAGCAGCTCAAAATGACAAGAGGCTGCAAAGAGCAGTGACAACAGAAGGGTACCTCCGTGCCTCCTTCTTTGTCACACTTGAAACCAGAGTCAAGGTTGTGATGCAGTGAAACAAATTATTGAGCTTCTTAACTGCTCTTGCTCTGGTAGTGTGTTATATTCCTCTCTACCCCTGGGAAGGTGCAATATTTTGACAGTTGCTTGAAATAAACAACGTGCTGATATGTCCCATCCCAAAGGTCTCTACACATGCAGCAGAAATTATTCAGTCTTTTGGCCTTGCAGAAATGATTAATAGAGAAAAATCACATGCAAATCTAATCCTACCAGGTGGCCATGCAGCTCACTGTGGTCTAATGCATAAGGACAAAGGGTTGGCTTTTCTAAAGTCCTTAACTCAATTAGGCATCTGACGCCCACTGAAAATCAATGGGAGTTGGGGGCACTCGCCGTCTGTTTGAAAATGTCATCAGAAATCCAGCCTTGCTCTGAGGAGCCGCACGTGGTCTGAGAACCATATAAACCCACCAGTGCCTCGCAGGGCTCCAATGGAGCACCGGGCTTTTACTGGTCCACTTTACGGAGGGGTCGATTTCACCCTGCTATGGGCCGAGTCGTCAACTGGCATAAATGGATGCAGCTCATGGGCTTCAACGGAGGGATGCCATTTTACCTCAGCCAATGATCTGGCCCTATAAATGCGAGGAATATCTGTGTCTTCAATCAGCAGGATAAGGCTGACTCTAAATTTTCCGCGCTAGGTTTTGAAAAGGCGGAACACAACAGGTCAAAAACACACGACATATTCACCGGCACGGTCCGCAAAAGCTTTCATCTGTGAAAACGTGTCCCTAAACAATCAAAATTATGTCTGCCTTTTACTGCGCTTCCAAACAGGATTTATGTCTTCTAAACAGCCTCCGCCATATTCACGCTGATTAACTGTTCCTTCATTGATATTCAGGGGATCTTTGTATGATAGTCAAGCAGACTGGCCAACAGTCAGAGCACCTCAGTTCTATTCCTGAATCGCTCTGTGACCTTGGGATAGTCCCTTAAACTCTTCTGTAATTCACCTATGAGGTACCTGATATTACTACCTAGCAATCTCTGCAAAGCCTACACTTTGTAGAGATTGTATTACAGATCAAAAAAACCTTCCTATCACCCTCTCCCCGCGTTGCCAGATCCTGCCCTGAGAATCTATTCAGGGTGGTAAATCACCTTCAATACTGAAAACCTGCATCACAAATGAGCAGCAAGCACTGCAAAGAACTACTTGCCTACTCCAGGAAGAACTCTTCTCACACCTGGATCTGCCCCAACTGCACCCACCACCAGCAGCCCACCTGCATTCCCAGAGTTCAGTGAATTCACTCGTCAAGAACGTCTGGACACCTTAAAGGACTCACAACCCAAAACTTGGGAATCTGTGTCAGGCCCCTCATGACGTTCTCGCTCAAGCCAGGAGCAATGGGTGCCCCTCGAGTGAAACAGCCAATGGCTCCTTCGGAGATGGAATCTTCCTTTCCTCTAAAAAATGTGCAATGGTCCGACCACGCTGAAGTAACCCACCCTGGGTACATCAGTTCCATCCAACCCACACTAGCATTAAACCTCCTGTTCCCAGCTAAGCTCATAGGGATGTCCCTATGAATTCATCCAGCTGAAGCAGACATTCTAGACCTGGTAACAACTGGCTTCAGGCCAGGAGAGGCAAGTGACATTGCCTTCAGAGCACCATTGGACAATAGAGAGAGGCCAGACATCCATTCTCACCCTCTAGGATTTTGCTGCAGTGTGTGGCACGGTCAACCATGATGTACTACTGTCTACACTCAGATGGGTGGTGAGGGTCCAAGGGAATGTGCTAAAATGGTTTGAGCCCTCCCTGGAGGGATGCGCCCAAACAGTAGTGAAGGGAACGTGCTCCTTCACCATGAGACCCGTCACGGGTGGAGCTCCTCAAGGATCAGTTCTTGGGTCTTTTTCATCATCTACACACAGGCACCAAATGCACCGGAGATGCCCACGTGGAGGTGAGACACGGCTCTACCACACACGACCACAGCAGAATCTCCAACATGGTCTGGTGCCCGGAGAAGACCAGAATGGCTGGCTAACGCGGAACATCAGAGGAGGGGCTGGCAGGGAGTGGAGACCATCCTGAGGAGGTTGAAACCACAGTGTGTCCTCATATTCCCGACTGTTCAGTTCAGTCTGCAGTCTAGGAGTGTTCTTGGATTCTTTGCTGACACCTACCACTCAGTGGGCAGTAGCCGAGGGTGACTTTTTCTAGCCTTGCTCAAGGTCTAGCGGGCTCCATCCCTTCCTGCTGGATGAAGACCGGTCCTTGGGTTTTCATGTTTTTGTCACCTCTTCACTGGACTACAGCGATGTGATGTACCTTGCCATGAAACCTTCAGCACTTAGCGCTGGCTAGCGCAAAACAGTGAAGCGAAACTTCTCAGTAACACAGGTGTGATGAGGTCATGGTAGCCTGTCTTCTCAGAGGACATTCAATCACATTCAGGGTCTCTGAGACCTTGGGAACTCTCTGTGGTCTGGGCTAAAGCTAGCACACAAAGGCCATATAAAGGTCTGGGGTGAAGACCATGGTTTCCATCTGCATTCCTCTGGCACAAGGGAGCTCTCAGCACTAAGGGTGTGTCTAGACTACATCCCTTTTCTCAAAAAAGGGATGTAAATTAGACACTTCGAAATTGCAAATGAAGCCTGGATTTACATTTCCTGTGCGTCATTTGCATAATGGTGGCCGTGGTTTTTTTCAACATGGGGCTTTTCAATAGAAAAACGGCAGTTTAGATGGGGATCTTTTGAAAATAAAACCCTTTTTTGAAAGATGCTGTACTCCTCAAAAAAACAAAACACAGAAAAACTACTCTTGTACTGATCCAACACTATGCACAGTTTCTTTATAATTGAGTCCTGTCACCTTCCTAACATACCCGGCTCCTTTTACAAGCAGGGAGAGCAATCTCTCTCTCCTTTGATGGATCACTTCCCCTTCTCTTCACCTATTTGTGGGCTCTAGCCAAGTGCCTAATTAGCCTTTCTGCCCTTCCCCTCCCACAAACTAGGCATAGCTCTGCTGAGTCGGCTCCAGGCTGCATGGCCTGTTGTAAACGGAGTGCTGACTCAGGCTGTCATACCTCACCCTCTGCCTCAGACTCCTCACAGACAGGACAGAGGAGCTTGGGTTATCCTGCAAGTACGGCAGCACGGCCCTCTTAATGGAAGTAAGCTGCAGGAGGCGGGGCTTCAACAACAGGAGGCGGGGCATCGGGTGGCGGCGTATGGCCTGTAGTATCAAAGAACACGTTGGTGATCAGGGAGGTGTGTCCTGCCAGCAATAGAACCAGAGGATTGGTGTTACAGGTTCAATCCCGTCTCTGAGCACTCCTTAGTGGCTAAAAGGGATCTCACAATAAGTACTCCGCCTATTTGCGGGCAAGGCACAGTCCAATCTGTGGCCGAGGTGCAGAGTTCCCCTTGCCCGGGGTTCCTCCGAGTCACTTCAGGCTAGCTTTCACCAAAGGCCCTAGCCCCACTTAGTTACAAAGGCCCAGCTCCCACTCAGAGCTGGCCCAGGTGCTGATGTTCCCAGTCTGCCTGGGTTGAGCTCCAGGATGGAACTGCCTGGCCTTCACTTAGCCGCTCCTTAGATAGCAGCCTGCCGTAGCCTGATTGGCTGCAGTGCAGGCTGCCCTTCTACCCTACTCAGAGGACCTCTCCACTGCTCCTGCCGCTGGCCAGAGTGCTGAAAGGCCTCCAGCAGGGAGGTCAGGCTCTGTCTGCCCCATCACAACTGGCCATAGGGGAATATGCACCCAGAAGTCAAAGGGAGGAAGGAAATAAAGGAGGCTCTTGTGATTACAGTGCTACTCCTGCAACCTTGGGCCAGTCCCTTCCTCCCTGGAAGGCAGTTCCCCAGCTCTCAGGCTGATCATACTTCCCTTCCCGGCAAGGGTGCAGCGCCATTACACTCCGAGGCATTCATGATTGCCCAGATACAATGGAGATGGAGAGGCAGAGACGTGCAGTGGTGCTGGAGAGAACAGAACAGAGCGAACTACTGGGGGATGAAGAGGAACACGTTTTACACACAAGCTCACGAGCCGACAGCCTCCGCAAGCCCCTGGGCGAGGTGGGGTGGCGGGGCTCTGCCTCTGTGCTGCCTGGAACGTGGAGCCATCCCTCCCCTACCCAGCCCTCAGAGCTGCATGGAGCCTGCAGCACAGCGCTCCGGCGGCCATGTACGGAGTCCAGGGCTCCAGCTGCCAACACTACCGCAGTAGCAACGGAGGCAGCAGTTAGGAGCCCTGGGCCCCTTTGAATCGCCAGGCCCTGGGGGAACTGCCCCTTTTGCTCCCTCCCGTTAATGGGCCTGTGCGGTGCGCGTGCACACACACACACACACAGATACAATACAGTACAATGTATCTGTTATTAATTATTGAGATTGCTGAATGCGGCCTAGCGGCTTTCCAAACACAGAGGCGCTTTCCAGACTTGGTCCATGGCCCTAGAGTTTATGGTGTGAAAAGGCAAGGAGAGAAAGTTTATGGAGGAAAAAAATATAACAAGCAACCCAAGTTATTAGGGTAATGACACACACACCTTTCCTTAGTTCTAACGTCCTTGTAGAATTAGCTCCTGAGGGAAAACTAAGCCTGCCATTTTCTTAGCCATCGTTAACACCTGCCTTTTAAAAGCCTGGCTCTATTTCCATTTCCTTTTTAATTCCTCTTAGCTTCAATTGTTGTTAAGTTCATGTTTTTAAAGCCATTTCCTAGGCTTTTCAATGATGTCCCTCTGGTTAGTTTCTTACTCTGAGTCCATCGCCGTGGCCTCTGACCTGGTTCTGTCTCGCTTGGGCTTCATGGGGCATGCCCGTTTTCCATCAGAAAATCTAATCACGCCAGAAAGGTGAGCTAATTAGACCAGATTATTGGAGCAGCTTCCTGCAGAAATCCAACTAGCCCACACTAGTGCAACACCTGTGTGCTGTTTCCAGTAAATATCACACCATCTAATAAATGTGAGGGCTGGAGAACGGTAGGAGAGAGGGTAGCAGATTTTCACCTCATCAGGAGGGAAATAGAGTTTTAAGGAGCCAGTTGTGTCTGTGCACCACAATGAAGCTTTATGTCTATATAAACTGACAAGTCAAATTGCACTCCCGAGCCCAATTCCCACCATCAGCACCATTTTCCTGTGATTGCTTGCCGCTTGCCTCCGCCGCCTAATGGCTCTGCCTGCCAAGACGGGCAGTCAGTGCGAGGAAAATAAACATTAGCTGAATGGGTTGGTAATTAGCTTGTCTCTCATTCATATATGTGTGTGTGTGCATACGCGTACACACACACATGCATGCAAACACACACACACACACACACTCACGAGAGTTTTGCTCGGCAAAAGACGGATGGCTTCTTTTGCTCATTAACGATGTTTAAGAATAGGAACATCAACGTTTGTTTTCTGAAGCCCCTGGGTTAACACTGCTGCATTGTAATGCTCAGATCAAGCCTTAAAGGGGAAAGGAATCAGATAATGCTGGTGATGATACAAAGCCAAACTGCATGTAATTATCCTGGGGCTGTCAATCTAAACATTCCCTTGTCAATGATTTGAAAACAACCTCCTTTCAGAAGCCGAAAAGCAGCCCTGTTGACTCGGTAGCTCAACAGGTCTGCTAGCCTTCATAGTATCCAAGTGGAACAAAATCCAGGCTAGTGTTTGAATCTGTGTGTGTTTTCCCGCAGCCCTCCTGGTGGTGATCTATGGGCACCGGTTTGTAAACAGATTGGCATGGGCCACAGTGGCTCCTGAGTGGAGGGGAGGAGGGAAGGGGTCTGCATGGATCGGGGAGCAGGGTTGGGAGGCTGGATCTTACCCCTCTGGACCTTACCACTCTGTCCATCGGGGAGTGGGGTTGGGCTTCCTACTGTCCTGAAAGAAAGGTGGTGGTTTCTCCAAACCCCATAAGAACATAGAATCACAGAATACTACAGCTGGAAGGAGCCTTGAGAGGTCATCAAGTCCAGTCCCCTGCCCTCACAGCAGGAACGGTGTAACATGGTTTAACCGAACCCACCACAATATTCAAACACTGGCTGGCTGAAGGACATACCTCTTTGGACTCCCTTTACCTGCTCAGCTTTGGTAAAGAAGTCCCAGGTCTTTGAGGGATTGTCTCTCTTTGTTAGAGGTGCTGCAAAGATAGGGGTGGGACCATATAAAAGGTGCACCAGCACAGTGACCACGTGGCTTCTTTTGGCTGGGGGAACTCTCCTTTTAAGCCCTGTTCTGATCGATCAAACTTTTTTTTTTGCCAAAACTGGGCATGTGCCCCATTTGCTTTGCCAACAGCTCATCAGCTGGCAAGAGTCAATTGGACAAATGCAGAAAAGTGGGGTGTGGAGGTACATGTGGCTCTCATACTGGTGAGATTCAGGGGGTCTTGGGCCCACTTTTCTTTTGGGGACTCAGAGGGGTGGAGAATAGTGAGACGCCGGTTGTAGCAGAGCTGATTATTGTAAATTACCCGGACTCAGCTATATCTGTTGCAGATGGTTCTAAATTGCCAGCCGTTCCCTCACTCCTATTATTTTTCTGTTAAACTAATTACTTTCTATTGACTTTCTTCAGTGGGAGAAAACAGACTAAAACGATCTGCTGTATGGGATGCTGGGCGCCAGTCTGTGTTTACTTTGGGAGAACCAAACAGTTGTTGCATCAAACCCCAGCACTGGCATGTGAGGAATCAGCTCATTGTGAGGCCATGCAAGCAGGACAGTTTAAAGGGGAAAAAAAGGTCCAGTTTCCAGAAAACCCCAAATGCAGCGGTTGGGTGGTGCAGGTGCTCCACTATAGTCCAGAAAGCGGGAAGTTTGAGTCCTACTCCATTCCACACTGAAGGGCCACCTCCAGGCATCTCAGCTGGAAGCTGGGCACCAGATCCATTGGCTAGGGAAGGAAAAAGTGATCAAATATGACATTGGCCACATCACTGTATTGCATAGAGTTGGCTATGGAATCAAGGTGTCGTAACTCCATCAGCTCAATGAGCTACTGGATCAAGGAAACTCTGATTCTGGAATGAGTTTTAATTGAAACTCTAGTCACGTTGCAGTGGGAGAGGTCTAGGTTGGATATTAGGAAAAACTACTGTAAGCAAGATCTGAATCAATGCTTCCATTGGAGCCAGCTGGAATTGGAAAGGAATCCTGGGTGTGGTAATGTTCATTCAGTTTGCTTAGACCTGCTAGGTATTTAACATTTGTTATGGAAATATAGTTCACGCTGGAATGGGAAAGAAATCCTGTGTGTGGTTATGTAAATGTAGTTCACTCAGTTTGCTTAGGCCTGCTAGTTATTCAATTGTTAGAATGGTGTTTTGCCCATTGTAAGCAATTAAGCTGTTGTGGGGTCACAAACTGTGGTAACCCGAAATGCAGGAATTGTAAGATTTGAGCACCAATGCTTGCAATTATTGGGAATGCCAAAAAGTCAGACTGTGTTTAACTCAGTTCAAAGGAGAGAAACTGTCAGTGTAAAGAATCTCAGACGGACAAGGCTTCCAAACTCTGTGAAGTCAACTGAGGGGGAAGGGCAGAGCTGCGAATCAGCAGGCTGCATGATCTCCAGGTGTGAACAGTAAGACTGGTTCAACCTGTTTCTCACCTCCCCCACCTCTATTCTAATGATAGAACTAAAACAGACTCCAGTAGAGTCTCTTAGTTATTTTAAAATGTTCTTCTAGTGGACGCTGGAATCATTTGGCTATGCTGTGCTGTGGGCCAAGAGCTGAAATCAGTAGGTTTGGCCCAGAGCCAAATCCATCCCAAAGCCAGCAGTGATGAGCGGCTGGCAGGCTGCTGGAGGGAACGGCTGGCAGGAATGGCCTACAGAAGCTTCCAGGCAGCGGCAGGCGGCTGGTGGGAGCAGCAGCGAGTGGCTGGCAGAACCAGTTAGTAGGCGGCAGGCAGGCGGCTGGTGGAAGCGGTGGCAGGCGGCAGGTGGAAGCCTGGGCAGGCGGCTGGTGGCTGGCGGCAGATGGAAGTGGTGGCTGGCGGCAGATGGTTGGCGGCAGATGGTTGGTGGAAGCAAGGGCAGGCGGCAGGTGACTGGTGGAAGTGGGGGCAGGCAGCTGGTGGCTGATGGAAGCGGGGGCAGGCGGCTGCTGGAAGCGGTGGCAGGCAGCCAGCAGGAGCAGCATGAGGTGGCATTGCCACATGCTCAACGAGGGGAGCTGTCACGATGATGTACTGTCACGGGGAGGACTCACCACCACGGCGCTTCCTGCCGGTAGCCCTGGGAATTAGCTTATCGGCTCACTGGACACCTCCCTCTGGCTGGTGGCTCCCTGTGTCCTCATTTCCCTCGCCAGTCCGGACCCGCGTCACTCTTGGACCACGGTGTCCTCTTCAGGACACGGCCCTCTGGCAGTGCCCACTCCAGTGTCTCTCCGCCCCCTACGGGGGGGGGAGGGGTTTATCACTCTCTGCACTCCAGGGAACAGCCAGTTACCCTGGACCCTCATCGCCTTAGTGACCCATTGACAGTCTTCATCTCGCCCCTGCCACAGGGGCAAATGGCAGTCTGGAATGGCCACTCAGCATTGGCAAGGGGGTGCGGACCTGCTGCCTTTGCCTGCCCTGGCTGCCTCTCTGCAGCCCTAGTAGCCTCAGGCCTCGCTTCAGGCCCCACAGCTTGACAAACCTGGAGGTTTGTAAGTCCTGGCTTGACAAAGCCCTGGCTGGGATGGTTTAGTTGGAGTTGGTCCTGCTTTGGGAGGGAGCTGGACGCAATGACCTCCTTTGTTTCTCTTCCAACCCTGGGATTCTATGACTCTATACTTGATTTTCTATATGATACGGTTCTCTCCACCAACAGTGGAATCAGCTTGAGGGATAATTTTACCTTTAGGGAACTAAAATATACAAGCAGCACCGGAGCTACTGAATCATTCCAAGAATAGGCAACAAACAGCCTTGGCGATCATATTAACTCTAATCTCCTGATCAGCAACTTGCCTTTAACCGGAGCCTCTTTGTGACTCACTTGCCAATGACTTGTGGTCAAGGACAGGAAATGGCAAACAAAGTGCATATCCCGGAGCGGCAGGGGACAAGAGCTCTTTTGCTGTGATCAAATAAAAGCACTCGTCTCCGTTACAATGTAAGCCATCGCTTCCAGCTCACACTTTGTACCTTTAAGGCAAGGACTGTGGAAAGCTTAAAGTAGAACCAAGTCCACAAGGGGTGAGAAGCAATAATACCGGTGATGGAATTCAGAGAGACAGATGGGCCACAGGGCCATTAGACTGCTGGATAATATGTAAAATGCCAAAAGTGCATTACCTTCCAGACAAATTTTATGTATAAAGGGCATGTATGTGAGCACGAAGAATAGCTGCTTTAATACAGCGCTTCTAACGACATTGAATTTCTTTCGATGGGCAGGATGATTCCCTTTGACTTCTCCAGAGCTGAGGGAAGGAAGATTTCAGTAAAATAAGTGACTGTTAATCAGACCGGTGTATGATGTTTATCCTGCCTATGTATTGGCCATTGAAGTAATGAGTTACAATGTGTTGTGCACACAATGCACAGAAAGTTGAGAAAGGTCTTAGAAATTTCATATATTGGATTGGCTAATACCATGCAAGACTGAAAGGGCACAAAATATCATAGACAATGGAATTGCCATCAAGGGATATACATATGACGCTGAGAAGTCTCCCAGTGTACTGACTAGTTGCAATTCCATTTCCCTATTGAAAAACGTGTCGGTTTCCACTTGCAAAGGTCGGCTGCATTCAGAATTATGCAGATGTGTTGTCAGCAACTTTGCTACCGTGCTCATGGAAAGGATTTCAAAATAGGAGACGGTTACAGCACGACAGGATGAACGTCGTGGTCTGCTGAGAACACGACAGTAGCATTAGTAAAAGTAGCAGCCATCTCAAGTACAATCCGTGCCTACATTAAATGCTGTAGGAACATGCCAGAATATTAGGCCCTCCATAGATTACATATTCCAAGACCAGGATGGGAAATGCTAAAATCCTCTGAGAAAGGATGTTTGCAATGTGTTTACATCTAGGCCCACTGATCTCATGAGAGCTTTTTTGTCTGAGATTTCCAGATGATTTGATATTTTTCATTCTTTAGCTCTGCAAGTTGAAATAATATGCATAAGTTGGATAGGCTTCAGAGATACACTCAGCTGAACTGAACATCTTACGCTGAATTTCTGAGCTTCCCCCAGACCTAAGAGTCACCATCTATGACCAGGACATTCCACGACCACCCAGACACCCTACTAGGGAAGCACACTAAGTCACTTCAGTGACCTCACAGGGATGTATTCCTGCACAACCATGCTCAGTTCCGCTTGTTGACCAGACTAATTCTACTCAATTCTCTGCATTATCCCAAGGCAGAGGAAGCAAACCGGACTGACCTGGGCTCATTGACTGGAAGAAGAGTCAGAAAATGCCTTATCAGTCCGAAGGGAAATGTCTTTTTCAACAATTATGTTAGCAAGATCGGAATGAAGTCCACAGCCTATGGGAAGAAGACAGTTCCACCGAGATAAACGTAGAGAAGTGGAAATAGAGCTCCTTTGCCCTCTAGTGTGCCAATTCAGAGCTCGAGTCTGTCCTCTCTCACCACCGCAGACATGCACAAGATGTAAATAAGGAAGAACTTCGCCCTTAGAGAGTTATAGCAGATTGATCTACCAGCAGGTAAGAGTATGTTGCCATAAGGTACTGTCTGACCCTATGGAATGGTCTCAGGAACAGCTTATTAACTCTGCAGGCTGTTAATTTCCAAGCAGAGCCCAATCCAATGCCCGCTGACATTGTTGGGCATCTTCCAATTTAAGTACAACGGGCCTTGGATCAGGTCTTAAATAAATTGCCTTGAAGAGTAAAGTGGGAAGCTCCTTTCAAGAGGTTCTGCAATGGTGCACTATTCCTGAATCCCTCCACTGGGCTTTCCACATAATGAGGCAACCTGAGAGCTTCGGTCAGCACTTCAGAACCTAGCTGAGTTATAGCTACCACGAGCCGCTCACCAGAGACCTGAACTCTGGGTGCGTTTGGCTAAGCTTGCAGATTCACTGTTGACCTCCTGTACGGCCCGGTTGGAAAGGCAGCTAGACGGCTGTGGGGTCTGACGCCTAGCTACTTCCTCCATCCTCCGGTCTGGCAAATAAACACTGTGAGGTGTTCTGCTGCTGCTGAAAGGATTTCACATAAAGTGCTGCATGAGATCAGCAAGTCAAAATATTTTTCCTGACGTGATTGGCTTGCTGTCTGAATATCAGAGGGAGGAGAACGACAGATGGTGCAGATGGAATCTGGCTGCAGCTTTAGAAGTTTTACAAAAACTCCACATCATGGACGAATTGACACTTTAGATTTAGTCGGGTACAATGGAGCAGATTCGGCACCAGGCCAGCCCTTTCACCTAGGTGTATTTGAGCCCAAAGGGCATCTCAGTGGCTCTCACATTTGTGCGCTCCCCTTTTGCCATCATGTTTGCATTTCTCACCAGTCCAGGCAAGGAGCTTTTAGCTTGTGTGACAGAGTCAAGCCAGAGGGCTACAGGAGACTACTCGAGGGAGGTATGTTATCCCTAGATTAAGTAGGTCTCTGTTCACTGGGTAAACTAGCAGGGGCTGGCCTACAACCAACAGGAACTTTCCAGAAGCAGTCTGGACAATCAGGCCAGTTGGAACACCGGGAGCCAATTAGGAGTCTTCTAGAGCCAAGGGAGTCAGGCTAATCAGACCACCGGAGGCCAATCAAGAACCAGTTACTCTGGTTTAAAAGGGCTCCTCTTCTGTTAGGTCAGAGGCACGCGAGGAGGAGTCAACGTACTGAGAGTGAGAGGAGTCTGAGTGAGAGCTGAGGACTGCGAGCAAGGCAGAGAGCTGTGGAGGAACAGGACAAGCTGCTCAGGTACAAGGAAAGGTACTTGGGGAAGTGGCCCAGGAAGTAGTTGCCAGATGGGGAGAAGAACAAGTCCTATGTGTTGCCGCTGGCTTAGGGTTCCTGGGCCAGAACCCAGAGTAGTGGCCAGGCCCAGGTTCTCCCCAACCCTTCCCATACCACTACAGAGTCTGCCCCTGGATAGGGAAACCGGGACTATGGAGGGATTTTACCCTATACTATGGACTAGCCTGTGATGAATACGGCTCAGTTGGCTGTGACTCCTGCCTCTAAGAACCTAAGAGGAGGCCATGTGGAAGGTCACAGCAATCCTTTGAGGCAAACACTATGGCTGTGTCTAGACGGGTCAGTTTTTCCGGAAAATCAGCCGCTTTTCCGGAAAAACTTGCCAGCTGTCT
>JANRFK010004440.1:46283295-46301687 GCA_030068395.1 Apalone spinifera | reverse complement strand
CATGCTAGATCTGGACTAGAAATGTGCACATGGGTGAGAGTAAGCACAGTTACAGACAAAGAGCCTTTCACCTTAAATTCATTGTTCAGAACATGGGTTGTGTTGGTAGTAACAGGGAATTGAAATATGAGGGTGTCTCTGGGGACAGAGAGAGAGCACACTGAGTCCTTCATCCACACACACATCATTAAGTGCTAAAGGACCCCATTTGTGACAGCACCAGTAGATACAGGTTGAACCTCCCAAATCTGGGATTCTCTGATCCTGCAACATCTGTGGTCTGGAAGGACCATGGATGTTGCTGGACTGAAGAGCCCCAGAGGTGAGGAACATGAGCCAGCTGGGATGGGTGTGGGAGCCCTGGCTGGGTTGGCGAGTGGTTTTCAGGGGAATCCCCACCCCGGCCGGGAACCCCAGTGCGAGCAGGCCAGCGGTGGTTGGCGGGATTCCCCAGTTGTGGCCAAAATGTTGCCAGAGGGAGGCTGGTGGTGGTTGAAGAGTCCCAGCCCTTGAGGAGGCTGACCCCGGGAGCCACAGCAGGCAGGGATCCCAGGCTCTGGGGACCCCAACAGCCCAGAGGAGCCTTGACCTGCCCCTGGATTTCATTGCCAGGTAGATTCACTCTCCTGAGAGGCCTCCTGGAGAACAGGCCTGAGACACCCACTGGAGGGACCACCTCAGCAGGTCTCCAATCTCCAAAGCTCCAGTCCAACATCGACCTTCATTAATAACGATGGTAATACAAGTTGAGTTTTTCTGTTCTCTATGGGCAGCCCTGCACCCATCACAGTATGAAAGCGGTGACCCTCAACCCGAGGCGTGATGCTTAGTATTGTTATTGTAGTAATAGCTAGTGGCTTCTGCCGAGATCAGGGCCCCGCTGTGCTTGAGGTTATACAAACACACAGCGCTCCTTAACAACGGCGCAATGAGTGGTGAGACATTTCAGGATAATGTCTTCGAGGTCTTTAACACAGTGACCTCCGAGAGCTACATAGCGCTCATCCTCATTAAATCAACACCCAATGTAGTTCTTTCGAGGAGTACATCCACTGATGCACAACTGAATCAATCTGTCATGTCAGACTGTCCCAGCAGAAAAGAACTGACCTGCTATTGCAAAGCAGATATTCCTAGATTAAAAACTCCCTTCGGTTCCTTGAGGGACAAATATAAAGATCTCATTCTCTCTTAAACCAAATGAAAGAAAAATAGATGACGATATATGTGTGTTTTGGTCAAAGCCGTTTTCTAATAGCGATCCAGATTTTTCGTCGTGGTTTCAATCTCCAGGAAACAAATAGAATTCATTGATAAGAATGCTTCGGGATTAAACAGGGATAAACCAAGAGTAAAACATAAAGGGCCTGATCCTGTAATTGCTTTATGAAAGAAACTTAACAGTCATGTGTAAGTTCTCTGCAAGATTGGTAGTAAATAAATATATGGAGATACACCTACCTCATACAACTGGAAAGGACCTTGAGACCCATCCCCTGCCCTCCTAGCAGGACCAAGTACCATCCCTGACAGATTTGCCCCAGATCCCTAAATGGTCTTCTCAGAGATTGAACGCACAACCGGGATTTTAGCAGGCCAATGCTCAAACCACTGAGCTATCCCTCCCCCTGAATAACAACTTCAGGAAGCCAAGAGGATTGAAAAAAACACCTCTTTAGCCCTCATTGCAGCAAAGCAGCATGGTAATTAGTTAATAGTCCCAGGAAATAAATAAATCCCAAGGAAACTCAGTGCAGAGGCAGAGGGAAAGTGTATCCCTCAGCCAAAATGTACCAAATCCAGTGGGTGTTTTCATTACTGATGATTATATAAATATTTAGAAGACGCTTCTGAAATATACACTGAGATACAACGTCCTAGATTACGGGACCCACAGGAGGAAACATGTTAGGAAAGGCATTTGGGGGTTGGGGTTTTTTTTTGTTCTCTTCTTTTATGATTACGATTTCCAATACTGAATCGTAAAGTATGAACCCAGACCAACAGGCATCCTCCAACACCACTCCTCTCGGACAATCCCATGAAACGCACACCCACCAATTCATTAGGACACTGTCACAATTCAGGGCAATGTACCTGTATTCACCTTCCATTGACCAACCAGGGCATCCGCTCTAGGCTCCGAGCTCCTCAACCATCCCTTCTCCTGAGTGTAGACACGTCTTTCTCCGCCACCTGACCGGGGTAGTTCCACGCAACACGATTCCCTGCCTTCACTAGGAGATCCACTGTAAGTCCAACAGCCTCAGCAGGCCTGCTTTGCTGTCTCCTCAGCAGCCATAAAAAGTGTCACTGCTCGCCGTTAATGCCCCGCACGAGTCTTTCGATGTGCTGACCTGTCAAAGATCCGCCTGTGGATCATGCTGACAGACACTCCTTTAGTGACAACACCGGGTTCCACTACGCTAGTGGTCAATTTCACACCCTCACACCCAACCTGCACACCTTCAGTAGCCAGTTTTCATATTTAAATATTATGATCATTTCTGGTTCCCGAACACCCCAAAAATATCAGAAGGATTTCATCCACAATAATATATTGCTCACTAAAACAAAAAAGACAAATGTGTCTAGAACAATTTCAGATGGGTCCAAATGCAAAAAAAGTCACGATACATTCTAAGTTCATATCGTTTAAAGGTTTGAAGTCTATACTTAACTAGAGTCACTGAAAATTACACATGGCTAATTATCAATATTTGAACACCTCTGGGTGTTTAAATTCATTCTGAAAAATATATATTGTCAATCTCAAGCCAAATTGCCATCTGATTTTTTACTTTGTTCACTATTGCTACAAACACCACCTACACCAGCAATAACTGAAAGTGATGAAAGAGAAATATCTTGTTTCGTTTGTTTACTCTCTTCCATTTGGCAGTACTTAGCATATAGTCTGTTTTACTTAAGATTCACCTGTATGTGTGGGTTTTACATGCAGCAACAAGGGAAAGAAACACATTTGAAACATTGGAAAATGTAAAACAAAACTAAAAAAGGCGGGGGACCTCAGGGACTCGAGGGGTATCTAAAAGTAAGTTTAACCGATTTTTAAAATATTGATTTGATTTCAAGTTGCTTCGTATTCCTTTAACCACACAGTTCAAAGGGACTGCTCTAATGAACTCAACTTGGTTGACTTGTACTCCATTGTGTATGTGTTTTCCAGGATCCGTGCTCCTATTCAGTTCCTAGCTCTCACATACACATTACTGTTGAAGCTAATATTTCCCTGCCATAATCATTTTACATAGTCATAAAATGTAGAGATGATCCAAACCATGGTATAACATTTTTCATTGTAGAATGTGTAAATATCATTCTATAGGGAAGTGTCGTCAAAGGCATATCATGAAAAAAAAATACAAGAGCAGAACAATGTCATGAATTCAGCCTTACATAGACGGTGTGGTGGTAGCATTGAAAAAAAGTCAACATTAATCGTTTTCAGGAAGGAACGAAGCTTTTATATGTAAGATATCATCTCTTACCGAGCACGACATGAAAACCTGTGTTGATTTCAATTTTCATTTAACTCATTCAGATTGTTATCAGCTGGGGAAAGTGGTCAAGCCCAATACCAATGCTCAAATCAGTAATTCAATACCAATGCAACCGACTGCCACCCCAATCCTGCAATTGGAGTCACGTGCATACAGATCTCAAACACACACCTCCATGTGGCTTATTTTTTATCTACAGGGCTGAGCTACGAGTTTGCCCAAGAATATAACAATGGCCAGGCTGGGTCAGACCAAAGGTCCATCTCTCCCAGGGTCCTGTCTGCCGACAGTGGCCAGTGCCAGGTGCCCCAGAGGGAGTGAACAGAATAGGTAACCATCACGTGATCCCTCCCCTGTCATCCATTTCCAGCCTCTGGCAAACAGAGGCTAGGGACACCATTCCTACCCATCCTGGCTAATACATTCAGGGAGGATAGGTCTATCAATGGCTATCTAGCTCTTTTTTGAACCCTGTGGAAGTCCTGGCCTTCACAACAACTTCTGGCAAGGAGTTCCACAGGTCAACTATATGTTGTGTGAAGAAATATTTCCATTGGTTTGTGCTCAACCTGCTACTTATGAAAGTCCTGAGCAAGGATTTTCTCCGAAGCAAGACTTGGCTTATTAAGTTGATTAAGCTGATTCCCACTTTGATCTAGCAACAAGTTCTTGGAAAGTAGTCCTACCTCATCATAGACACTGTCATTTCTGCTGAAGTCTCCAACCTTCCTCGGGAGTACATGGACATGCACGTGCTGCAAATGCAAAAACAACAAGTAACTTATCTCGATACTGTTTTTAGGCTTACTGTGATGTTTTCCTGACATCCTACTACTATACACTGGCTCCCCCATTGTATTATTTTCAGAAAAAATTGTTCATCTGCTCTGTTACTCAATTGCAAATCTTCTGAGACTTCCTAAGATGCAAAACATGAGGAAGCAACTTTGCTGTGATAGGAGCTTTCGAAGGAAATGCCAGAAAGTTCAGGAATTATTCAGAGTTGCCAGTCTGAGTTGTATTTAGCCGGCACTTGGAAATGACAATGTATCCTAAAGCTGACTGCTGTGATTTTGAAACAGACAAGAATAAGAATTGACCAATTTAGGATTGCATTAGAAGGTAGATAGCAGGTGTAAGCCAAGAGGGGAGGGCTGCAGGGGCAAGGTTACATGCTGTTGGCTTAAATTCTCCTCAGACTCTGCTGTCAAACCACATGGCTGGTCAGGTAGCTATGGTGTTATGGCAAGGACATGTGGGGATGTACAGAAAGCCTGGCAGTATGAATTTTGCAAGGCTCAGACAGACTTGGTAAAATGATGTTTTCACAACATCTTCCAAGAAAGGGTAACCTGAACGTTGCTGGTACAATTAGCGGTGGAAGGCCCTGGTGGCATAAAATCCATTGGGAGTGCAGGTTCCAGGAATGCAGCGTGTTCATGTCACGACCCTTACGAGGAAGAAGAGTAAAGGAATGAGCACAGCCAGAAAGGGCGTGTGGCTGGAGCAGTCACGGAGAACTAGAGGAAATGAAGAAGCCATTCCAACACCCACTGACGTCAATGGGAGTCTTTCCATTGTCTTCAGTGGACACGGGATTGGGCCCTCCAGCTCTTGCCATGTTCGGCAGAACCCTGGCATTGGTAAGCTGCCAGATCAGTGCCTTCCTTCAAAAGCATCTCTTTCTTGAATGAAGTCACATTAGCTGCCTCCAAAAGGTGAGCTGTATTATTGTCATCCCCACCTTGTTTGTGGAGGGAGAGGGGGGCTGTATTCGACCACGAACCCCTGCGGAAGATGGGTGAAAACATTTCAAATAATGCCAATCGGGGGATAACATTCAAACGGGGAACTCCCCCAACTTTGCAATAGTTTTTATCGCTAGGAATCTTCACGCCTGACCTTGGGGAGCGTTTAAGACTAAGCTTGTGCATAAATACACTGGTGTGGAGCGAACCAGCGTACTGCAGCGTATTTCAGCATCCAGGAAGAACGATCCAGCTAATGTGAATGCATATGCAGAGCTACTGAGAGAAGTTCCGACATCCTGGAAGCCTTTTCATAGAATCATAGAACCATAGAGCTGGAAGAGACCTCAGAAGGTCAAGTCCAGCCCCCTGCTCTAGGCAGGACCAATCCCAACTAAATCAACCCAGCCAGGGCTTGATCAAGCCAAGACTTAAACACCTCTAGGGATGGAGACTCCACTACTTCCCTAGGTAACCCGTTCCAGTGCTTCACTACCCTCCTAGTGAATAATATTTCCTAATATCCAATCTGGACCTCTCCCACCACAACCTGAGACCATTGCTCCTTGTTCTTCCATCCGTTACCACTGAGAACAGCCTCTCTCCAGCCTCTTTGGAACCTCCCTTCAGGAAGTTGAAGGCTGCTATCAAATCCCCCCACACTCTTCTGCAGACTAAACAGACCCAACTTCCTCAGCCTCTCCTCATAAGTCATATGCTCCAGCCCCCTAATCATATGCTCCAGCCCCCTTATACCCACTGGCTCTACATTCAACCACAAAGCCTATCCCAGATGTTGGTGCTACTGGTGTAAACAAAGAGATGATTGATCCCACCGTTCAACTATGCTTCTGGACGAGCTAGAGATCTGGGGTGGAGGCAGAGAGAGAGAGAGAGAGTTGAAGTCCAGCTGCAGCAGTCTGTGCATTTGTGGCCACGGCAGTAAACCCGGGGTTCTACAGAGAGATCTGAGAGAGACGATCAGCAAGGGATCTAAGCCCACCCTAGAAATTCCATCACAGCCATGTAATTTGGAGCATTTGCATAATGCTTTCCGGTTTGAGCCGTTAACAGCTCCTCTGTGCTTCCCCACCCCAGGGGCAGCTAAGCCCCACTAGCCGTTCCCAGGGGGAACACTCAGACGCAGAGGCCCAAGCGCCTTCCCGGGATGGCTTCATCGCAGTCCGTTTGAAACCCTCAGGCATGACAGGTCACAGGGTCTGGCCCTGCCCCATCTTTGATTCAGCCCCATTGACTGCAGCAGACTGAGGCCAGAGGTACAGCTGGCCCGGGAAATTCCCGTACAAAGGGAGACTTCCTCTGGAGCAGGAGGCAGCCATTCCCGGCAGAGAACCCCTATGAGAAGCCACATTAAGAGCATCAGGCTAAACTCCCGTGTTTTCCCCAGGCTTTCCCCACGATGGCTGGGATGGCAAGACGGCTTTGCTTTCACTCGGCTCCTCGTAACCTACCCCGAACGCAACCCTTCAGCACGACGGTGTGTCAGAGGGGTAGGAGAGCACAGGGCCCTCACAGAATCATAGAGCTGGAAGAGACCTCACGGGTCTTCGAGTCCAGCCCCCTGCCCAAGGCAGGACCAATCCCAACTAATCCCTCGTTAGACTAGAATTGCATCCTCATAGTCAGTGTCTAGATACTGTGGAGCTGGGGGCATCCCAACCAGCCCTGAGGGCTTTGGCCAAAGCCTTATGCACGTTTTGCCCCAGTATCCCGTGCAGCGTTTCAAAGCAACACCTGATGACAAACCCTAAGTCCCAGAACATGACAGAAAAAGATTCCGTCAGCAAGGTAGCCTGAAAACCAATCCCTTCCTTCCGAGTCTGCCCTAGAGAAAGCTGACGAATCCTCCATTGTTTGTACTGAAATCTATGGAGAAAAATACTAGTCAGGTTACAGCGGAAGATGCTTTTTGTGGGTTAAAAGCTGTAGTTTTGAGTAATACATCAGCGATCGTGTGCTGATAGTGCATTACACTAATATATCACAAAAGCAATAGTGCTGGTATGATGTATTAGTGCAATACATCATCTGAGCATCACTGCTCCAGCGATCTAGTGTGCAAAAGCAGCCCGCAGTCTGAACATTGCTCATTGGTACCACCGGGCCTTCACGGTCACATTTGGAAAATGAAAGATTTTCAAGAAAAAAAGAGAGTGGAGCTTAAAAGTTACTGGCCAGGAAGGCTTTTGCGGAGCTTTTGTGGAGCCAGAACAGTCACTGGACGTGAAAGGCTTTTGTGAGGCTCCTTAGATGTAAACCACCACATTCTGAAAATAACCTGCCAGCCACTTGCTTTCCTTCTGGAGTGTGTAGGTCTTGATTGTTTCCTGACACATGTATATTTGAATGCCTCTCTATCCATTTATCTACCGTTAGCCAGCTGATATCGGCCTATAGACAAAGACAGAGCTGATGCAAACAAACAGAGCTATTTTTAATAGCCATTTTGTTTCTGTGGAAGTGTCCCCAGGTATGTTTGGCGGAGGTGCTACAGAAGACAAGAGACGGACAATGTGGGAAACTCAAGTAGGAACATGTTCCAAAATCTTCTGAGTCAATGGGAAGGCGCCCATTGATTTCAGAGGATTTGAAATCAGGCGCACAGCCTAATAAAACGGTCAGATGCAGTGCACTGTAAATCTCTCCTAACGTGACCCGCCTTGGAGAAAGACTGCCTGCGGTCAGAAATCAGGAGAAACGCCAAAGAGATGCCAATACTTACCACGCACACACACACAAACCAGCCACCTTTCTATCAGCATCTGGGTTGGTTGTTTAAAAACAATCGCACAATGGATGGTTTTGCTCACCCTTTTTGCATTATGTTTGTATGGAACCTGATATGTGGTATAATAGAATCTCTCCACGCTATTGAAAAACAAAGGGGGAACTCTGGCCATGTAAGAAAGCAGGTGTTTGACTGCCGATATCCCAAACACGTTTCTTTTTTATATTAAATGCTCTGAAAAGAACACCGAGGCTGCCCCGAATTCTCCCCACTGTTTGTGTAATAGACTCAAGCAGGAGCAGCGAGATGCAATTACATCTGAAGTGGTTTCTGTCTCCTCTGCGTTCCTGAGAAAATAAGGGGATAAAATAGCAGCATGAACCTGGAGTTGCCATGTGGTGAGAACCATCTGGGAGAAGGAACTTACGCCTTCTTTCATTTGCTTTCCAGTTGAACAGCCTGCTGGCTGGGATTTTTTAAGGGGGGAAAGGGCGCGCAATTCTTCATTCGTTGTTTTCTTTCACCACAATCCAGCAAGGCCTGTAAGCATGGGGTCAGCTGCAGCATATGAAGAGAAGCATAGAATCACCAAATCGTAGGGCTGGAAGAGACTTCAGGAGTCCAGCTCCCTGCCCAAAGCAGGCCCAATCCCAACTCAAACATCCCAGCCAGGGTATTGTCAAGCTGGGACTTAAACACCACTAGGGATGGAGATTCCACCCCCTCCCTAGGGAACCCACCCCAGTGCTTCCCCACCCGCCTAGGGAAATAGTTTTCCCTAATATCCAACCTAGACCTCCCCCACTGCAACTTGAGACCATTGCTCCTTGTTCTGTCATCTGCCCCCACCGAAAACAGCCTCTCTCCATCCTCTTTGGCACCTCCCTTGCAGGTAGAACCATCAGATTGATTGATTCCATGAGCTGATCCACAGGCTGGAAATTAAGCTTGTGGTTTAGGGCGTTGTGGAAGGTGGCCCATGTTTGGTTCTCAGACTCCATGTGATGGCCAAGGACTATGGGCCGGATCCTCCACCAGCAAGCACTGAGAGGTTCCAATGGCACAGAACATCCTTACAAGAGGCTGAAGAGCATTTGAAGATTTCCCCCGGCCAAAAAGGCAGCATGGGCCTGCGTATGGAGCACTTGACTCCTACTCCAGCCAGGCTTCTGACACGTACATTGGGCAAGTCACGTAGCCGCTTCGAGCCTCAGTTTCCCCTCCCACCCTTCACCAAACTTGTCTTTTTAAATCACAAGTGTTTGACTGGTTCTAGCTAGTTCTGGGTTATGGAATAAATGGACACTCGTACCTGCTGCAGCTCTGTGTGTGTCAAGTGATTTCTTTCGAAACTCAGTGACTCCAAACGATGGCACACCCACCACCAGCAAAGAAAGCAGGTCAGTCTCTAGATCTCATGCCCTCTCCCTGTGCACTCTCCATTTCTCACTGGCTATGTCTAGACTACACCTCTCTGTCGACAGAGAGATGTCGATTAGGCACGTCGAAATTGCTAATGAAGCCGAGATTTAAATATCCCATGCTTCATTAGCATAAACATGGCCACTGCTTTTTTTCAAAACGGAGCTTTTTCGAAAAAACGGCAGTCTAGACGTGGATCTGTCGAAAATAAACCCTTTTTCGACAGATCCTGTAAACCTCATGTTTTGACAGATCCACGTCTAGACTGCCATTTTTTTCAAAAAAACTCCGCTTTGGAAAAACGTGTCGGCCATGTTTATGCTAATGAAGCGCGGGATATTTAAATCCCTGCTTCACTACCAGTTTCAATGTGCTTGATTTGCATCCCTCTGTCAACAGAGCGATGCAGTCTAGATGTAGCCACAGTGTATGAGTATGGTAGGAGAAGAACCCGCTCTGGAGTTGGAGAGAGCCTGTATTGCTTTGTACATTCTGTTTCTCTTCAGATTCGGCCAAGGGAAGCCAGCCCCTCATGCGCCAGTCACAGAACTAACCCCCAAAATGCTGGTTTTACAACCTCCAAAGAAGTCAGGCCTTTTGGACAGCAAGTTCTTAGGACAGGCACCGCCCCCTCGGACTGTTGAAAAGTGCCTGCCACAGTCAGATGCTCTCACCATATCAAGAATGATCGACCCTCACAAGGTCAAATTTATAAGTGAAGCGTCCACATTACCAAGCCTGTGATTTCAAAATAACGGGCTGCTTAATTCAAGGCTGTACTCTTGCTTTTTCTCAGGAGAAACACTAATTCCGAAATAGTTATTTCGAAATAGCAGTCGTGTGCATATGCTGGTGCCACTATTTTGAAATAATTAATCCCCGGAGTAATTGGAACTAATTACTCCCCAGTGCTCCCTGGGGCTCTAAGTCCAAGGTAGCACATCCACATTAACGGAGCCTGTCTCGGACTAATTTCAGGTGGACACACTAGTTTGATTTTGTTAAATCAGGATTTATTAAGTCAAATTTACTCATTTTGAAATAGTTTCCTAGTGTAGACATGGCCCGAAGGGTTGGTTGGTGTTCATCTGGGGCTATCAACTATAATAAGTTACATCCAGCCACGTCTGGTGGGATTCATAAATGGGTTGAGGAAGCCAAGAAGAAAGGAATGCGGGTCCTGTGTGTCTCCTCTCTGTTTTAAGGACACGTCCTCATGCCAGGACAGGTTGTCTATAGTTGGTAGTCCCAGATGAACCAGAAGGTGCGGGTGTATGGATGAGTTAAGCCTATCTAAGCATAGGCAAAACAAGGTGGACTGAATAATATCCTTTATTGGACTTGCTTCTCTTGGGGAGAGAGAGAGAGACGCTTCCAAGGCTCACAGAACTGTGATGGTCAGAGGGCCTTTCCCAGACCTGACCAAGATCTCAGTGCGTGGTCTGAAGGCTTGTCTCTCTTACCAACAGAAGTTGGTCCAAGAAAGATATGACCTCCCGCACCTTGTCTCTCCAATATCCTAGATCTGACATGGCTACCACTACACAGCACATGAGTTTAGACGAAACAACGGCTGACGGAAGCTCTTTTTAAGGAAAACAAAATCCTGCTCAGCAGTGATCAAAAGGTGGCTGGTGGTACTCAGAACACACGTGTATGCAACTAGCAACAGAAGCAGCATCAGGGGAGGGCAGGAGACGGCAAGATTGACCTTTTCTCTTGCGATGCTTTGATTCCGTCTGTTGAGAAGAAACAATATTCTGGTTGGTCTCAATGTGTTCCCACATCACTCACAGACCCCGAAGGGAAGTCTTACGGAGGCCAAATCCACTTGGGCCCACTATTCATAGACTCCCAGAAGACTAGAAATGGAAGGGACCTCGAGAGGTCATCGAGTCCAGTCCCCTGCCCTCACGGCAGGACCAAGCACCATCTAGATCATCCCTGACAGGTATCTATCCAACCTGCTCTTAAATATCTCCAGTGATGGAGATTCTACAACCTCCCTAAGCAATTTATTCCAGTATTTAACCGTCCTGACAGTTTTTTCCTAATGTCCAACCTAAACCTCACTTCCTGGAATTTAAACCCATTGCTTCTTGTCCTATCCTCAGAGGCCAAGGAGAACAATTTTTCTCCCTCCTCCTTGGAACACTCTTTGAGATACCAAGAGCCTGCAACCAGCATGGGGGACAGGCACTCAGGGGGTGTCAGAGCCCTGATCTGAGGCAAACATCATGGCCTTCCTGGCAGATAAATGCACCGATGAGGACAAGTCGCTTTGCCACTTATCCCTGAGCTGTGCTCTGTGGCCTGCGGCAGGAAGTCTCAGGCCTAGCGGTACAACCCAAGGGCCTGTGGATGGGAAGAGCGCAGTTCCACTGACAGCACTTCCCTGTTTGCTTCAGAACCGTCTGCCACCCAGGCCAAAGACCCTGGATTTTTCAGGAGAAAATACAGCTCACGACAAGATTCACAGCAAAAACTCCCCAGTAAACTGCAGTCTCTGAGTAAGACGGAGAGCGGGTGACAAAGGGTAACACACACACTACTTAGATAGCAATATGAAAAATAGGCCTGCTTGTAAATTGGTCTTCCCACGGCACATCCATTTGTTATTCTTGATTAACTACTTGATTAGTTGGGCCTGTAACAAAGCCACTCCATTAAAGAAAGGTCTGAATGCCCGCAGGTAGTTAGTTACTAGGAAAAGCTCTCTCTCCTGGCCCGCAAAGATATGGAGCATTATCTGTGTATTAGTAGGCTCAATGAAGTTGTTTGCATTGTACAACAGCAACTACTTCTGAGGTGCACCCCTTCCCCTTCATCACTTTCTAGCAAGCCCCATCTACACCAGTTAGAGACCAGGCATCTACAACTTCTTGGCTGGTCACTCAGCTTTGGGGAGCCCACACTGGCACTCCCATCTTCTGGAATCTCTCCTGTCTTCCATGACTTTTCAAAGTTGATAGCTAAAGGCTCAAATACCTCCTTTATCAGCTCCTTGAGGACACATTTCCTCTGACCCTGGTGACTTGCAGACATCTAACTTTTCTAAGTGATTTTTAGCATGTTCTTTTTTTATTTTATCTTCTAAACCTACCCCCTTCCCACTAGCATTCACTATGTTAGGCATTCCTTCATCATCAGACTTCTTGGTGAAGACCGAAACAAAGAAGTCATTAAGCACCTCTGCCATTTCCAAGTTTCCTGTTACTGTTTCTCCCTCCTCACAGACCAGTGGGCCTACCCTGTCCTTCGTCTTCCTCTTGCTTCTAACATATTTATAGAATGTTTCCTTTTATAGCTGTAGCTAGTTTGAGCTTATTTTGTGCCTTTGCCTTTCTATTCTTGCCCCTGCATACCTGTATTGTTTGCTTATATTCATCCGCTGTAATTTGTGGTAGTTTCCATTTTTTATATGACTCCTTTTTAATTTTTAGATCATGCAAGATCTCCTGGTTGATCCAAGGTGGTCTTTTGCCATACTTTCTACCTTTCCTACGCAGCGGAATAGTTTGCTTTGGGGCCCTCACTAATGTTCCTTTGAAAAACTGCCAAATCTCTTTGGTTGTTTTTCCCCTTAGTCTTGCTTCCCATGGGACCTTATCTACCATCTCTCTGAGCTTATCAAAATCTGCCTTCCTGAAATCCATTGTCTCTATTTTGCTGCTCTCCCTTCTACCCTTCCTTAGAATCATGAACTCAATGATTTCATGGTCACTTTCACCCAAGCTGCCTCCCACTTTCAAATTCTCAACTAGTTCCTCCCTTTTGGTTAAAATCAAATCTAGAACAGCCTCTCCTCTAGTAGTTTTTCAACCTTCTGAAATAAAAAGTTGTCTTCAATGAGCTGGCGCTGAGCCCTCACCTCTGACCCCAGGAGCTCCTTTGAGAACTAGTAAGGCCAGGGGCTAGCCCTGAAGGTCAGGAACACTAATCAGTCCCTGGCTGCATTCTGCACAGGGCCAATTGGAGTTGTGGGACAGCATCGCCCCATTTGATTTACATAGAGTCTCCTACCCAAGGACCTCAAGCCATTCTCCAGGTAGCAGTGAAATGGAAACCTTGCTGCACCCTTGTGGAACGGCACCTCCAACTTACAGATACGGTGCCAAAAGGTGAAGTGACTTGACCAAGGTCATAGAATCATAAAATCCTAGGGCTGGAAGAGACCTCAGGAATCATCAAGTGCAGCCTCCTTCCCAAAGCAGGACCAACTCCAACTCAATCAGCTCAGCCAGGCTTTGTCAAGCCAGGACTTGAAAACCTTGACGGACGGAGATTCCACCCCCTCCCTCGGGAACCCATCCCAGTGCTTCACTACAGGAAGTCTGTGGGCCTACAGGAAGTCCCACAGGAAGTCTGGGGCAGAGTCCAGAACAGAGTCTGGTGCTCAGTCCTATGCCTGGCCCTTCAGCCTTTCTCCTTAATGTCCATATCTTCCACAACGCAGTCGGATGCAAAGTAAACAGCAACCGCATCTTCCCCACTCCCTGAGTCTTTTAGTTATGCCTTGATGAATGCCTATTGCCTTAACACTTGCCAGACACATAATTACAGTTCTTTAATTTGTTTCAGTAACATGTATTATAACAAACATTTGCCGCTCCGTGAATAAACATTTAAATGAAGCCTCTAATGGGGGTTATGTGTTTTGAAGCCATTCATGGCACCAGTAAAGTCTCTCCTTATTCTTAATGAAAGCCATTTCCATAATCTGCGCATTATTGCTTTAGCCTCCCTTTAGGAATATTTTACAAAGTAAAATTTCTTTGAAATATTATCAGCCCAAAGAGAAAATGTTATGAGGATTATCAAATTGTCCTGCTAAAGGGACAGCGCATCCTTTCATGTCCCTCCCGAGATGCTAACGCACTAATTACGGGGAATGTGCCGACTAATTATCTCACTGGTCCAGTGCATTACTACTGCGCTTTTCACTTCAGAGACCTCATTTAATGAAAAGAATGGGAGGCCTCTGAAAGGTCAGATACAAAGGGCACTAAAATGCTAATTTATTTTCAAGCACTAATCAGATATGTTTGAGTCCCCGAAAAAATCTTGTAAGGTTCAGTAGGCTCCAAGAGAGCAGAAGACAGAGGCAAGAAACGAACAAGAAATATTCCTGTCCAGAGCGTACAGCTTAACTCAACCCAATTCATACCATTCCAGAACCAATAGCCAGGAGGTGATCTTCACCTCTTTGAAATGAGTGGGAGTTTGACCATGAGCTCCGATAACAGATGGACTTGGTACTGGAAATGAGATCTAAAGCCCATTGAGGTTACTGGAAAGGCCTAGTGCTAAACATCAAAGGACTTTCAGGTCCCTAGAGAATTAATAACAATATCCCCACCTCCCTGTCCCTCTCACACACAAAGTCATTCTTTCCATGTCTGGGGACAGATGAAATAAGGCTTGAAATATGCCTTGTGTCCACTAGAAGGAAATAAAAGCAATCAAGATACTTCCGACAGTCCAACATCTCCTGAGGACAGGAGAGGGGATGGAGAAGATGGAAGTGATCAGAAATATTCAGTTGTTGCAAGTACGTTCTCAAGGGACAGGGCTTCTGAGGGACCGAAGTCTCGGTTATGCCTCCTTCCTGTCACCTCCTCTGTCATTCAGAGCTGGAAAAGAGGTCCCAGGGCCAGGAAAAGGTGACTATTTTCAGTGGCGGTCGCTAGACTGAGCCCCACAATTTGTGTGAATGATGAAATGTCCTTCAGGCTACACTGCTTGTCACCTGTTAGTCAAAAATCCCAAAGTCTGGGGTCAGTAATGAGTCATCCTACATCCCTAAGAGTCTTAGAACTAGTGAATATCTCTGAGCCTAGGTGCAGCGTGCCCAAGACAAATTTAGTTAGTTACAATACCAAAACTACTCCAAGCAGCCAGAGCGCTCTCAGTGCTGGACAATTTATCTGGTTTATTGCCAAGTCGGCACATGCATCTGAGTACTTTGGTGGCTACAGGGAAATCTTTAAATGTACAATGATCTTCTGCTATAAAACTCTGATTGGAGGCAATTTAGCATTTCAAAAATGGCAATTTATGTGACTGGAACCAAAAAAATTAATCAGAAATAGAATTTTACTTAATCAGAAATTCTTTAATGTTTATGTGCGATTTTCTTTTCGGATTTTCCTCCCCCCGATATCAGCCTCTGTCATCCAGTTGGCTTGAAGTAGAAGAGCTTTGCTATATCAGGGTTTATCATCGATTTGCCTATGTGTAATTTTCCAATCTCTTCACCTTGTATTTAACGAGTTCTTAGAGTCACGGAAGAACAGCCACACTAAGACAGACCAAAGGTCCATCTAGCTCAACAGTGACCAATGCCAGGTGCCCCAGTGAGAGTGAACAGAATAGGGAATCATCACATGATCCCTCTTCTATCACCCGTTCCCAGCCTCTGAAAAACAGAGGCTAGAGACACCATCCCTACCCATACTGGCTAATAGCCATTGATGAACCTAACCTCCATGAATGTGTCTAGTTCTCTTCTGAACCTTGTTTAAGTCCTGGACTTCACAACATCTTCTGGCAAGGAGTTCCACAGGTTGACTGTGCGCTGAGTGAAGAAAAACTTCCTTTTGTTTGTTTTAAACCTGGTACCTATTCATTTCATTTGATGACCCCTTGTTCCTATGTTATGGGAACAAGTAAACAACTTTTCCTTATTCACTTTTTCCACACCAGTTTTGATTTTATAGACTTCTATCGTATCCCCTTAGTCTCCTCTTTTCTAAAATGAAAAATCCCAGTCTTTTTTATCTCTCTTCATATGGGACCAGTTACAAACCCCTAATCATTTTAGTTGCCCTTTTTCCGATGCCAAGATATCTTTTTTGAGATGAGGTTACCAAAGCTGCTCGCAGTATTCAAGATGTCAGGGTACCATGATTTTATAGAGAGGCAATAAGATATTCTCGCCACAATGACCCCAAGATCTCTCTCTTGAGTAGTTGTAGCTACATTAGTCCCCATCATATCGTATGTAGAGTGGGGATTATTTTTTCCAATCTCAATTACTTTATCACCATGAAATTTCATTTGCCACGTTGTTGCCCAATCACTTAGTTTGGTGAGCTCTTTCTGAAGCTCTTCCCAGACTTCTTTGGCCTTAACTATCTTGAGCAGCTTGGTATCAGCTGAACATTTTACCACCTCCCTGCTTATCCCTTTCTCCAGATCATTTGTAAATAGGGTGAATAGGATTGGTCCCAGGACAGACCAAGGTTATGAGACTACAATTACTTGGCCGTAGCCTCAGCTGTAAGCCCCTGAAATCATTGGAGCTGCTCCTCTGCTAAAATGTAAGCACATTGGTGTAGGTGTGCATGATCAGAGCTTACGATTTCAAAAGGGGCTGATGCCCGCCGGCCCTTTTTGCTGACCCAGCGTGCATTCACAAAGGGCACAGCTCCTGTTTCCTTCCATAGGGCCGAACCAGGTTCCAAATGAACCGCAATTACATAGCTCAGTATTTAGACCCCTGGCCACTGTGTTACGTCTGCAGCGAGCGTGTTCGGGACTCAGATAGCTCCCAACAGTTCAATTCTGGGTGCCACATGCCAGTACAAATCACACCTCCCAAAAGGAACACAGGTCCCTTACATCGGGCCCGAAATGGACTTTAGTGGGCTTTGTATCCTCCCCTGGATGACAGCCTCCACTTTGTGGTGGTTTTTGTTGCTGTCCTATCAATATCAGGGGCAGGCCCACTCAAAGGCCTCGAAGCATCAATCTATACACACTGCTGAGTGCGACGAGCAGCAAGGAGAGCTAACGTCCGGCGAAGGAGAGCCCTCGTCTCCAAACTACGAGGGCTCGTGTCCCAGTGCAAATGGACATTTGCTATTGGTCTGCTCTAGCCACAAGAGATTTCTTCCGGCTGCAGTTCAGATGTGGTCTGAGATCTGCTCCTGTTAAAGGCAAAGGCAAAACTCCCATTTATTTTATTGGTGTGGAATCGGGCACTATTCTGTTAAAGAAAGATGACCTCAAAAATGAGGAAAAATAATTACAAAAATTGTTCCACCATTTTCTTCACGCAGCACAAAATCAACCCGTGGAACTCCTTGCCAGAGGATACTGTGAAGGCCAGGACTTTAACAGGGTTGATAAAAGAACTAGATAAACTCATGGAGGACAGGTCCATCGATGACTATGAGGATGGGTAGGAATGGTGTCCCTGGCCTCCGTTTGTCAGAGGTTGGAAACGACTGGCAGGAGAGAGATCACTTGAGGATTCCCTATTCTGTTCACTCCCTCTGGGGCACTTGGCCTTGACTACTTCTGGAAGGCAGGACGCTGGGCTAGATGGACCTTTGGTCTGTCCCAGTAGGGCCGTTATTATGGTCTTATGGGTTTTTATCTGAATTTAAAAACACCTCGTTCCCCTGCGCCTCATTCTGCAATCAGATATTAGATATTAACCGCATTTGGGCTTTCGCTACTTTGTTTATATTTTTAGACTGCAAATTCTTGTGGGCCCGAACTGCAATATACTAAATCTCTGTACAGCCCCTCACACAAAATGGCCCTGAGTCAGTCTAGGCCATCAAACACTGCTACAGTAATCGTAATAATCAATACAAAGAAAGACATCATTCATTGGTAATTGGCGAAACACAGCACAGCCGTTTCTCTTTGCAGATTTAATTAAGGACATTTCTATCTCTTCAACCCATCTGTATATTCATGAGCCATTTACAGGCAAATGGTACACTTAGTAACATACCTCTTCTGGTGCACCCTAACCTTGATCCACATGAATTACCCCTAATTGGCAAAAGAGTTATTTGAAAATCATTTAAGTCTGAGAAGTGCTTGAAACCCTAGAACCGTATAAGATTTCTAATCTACACTACTAGAGAATTTACCCGGCTTTGCTCGTGTCCTGGTGGGGGCTCAGGGCAGGGAGTGTGAGGTGCAGGAGTC
>JANRFK010004440.1:46260140-46275914 GCA_030068395.1 Apalone spinifera | reverse complement strand
AGAGAGAGAGAGAGAGAGAGATCGTTTATGGAGAGAGAGAGAGAGATCGTTTATAGAGAGAGAGAGATCGTTTATGGAGAGAGAGAGATAGAGAGATAGCTAGATATCGTTTATGGAGAGAGACAGATAGATAGATAGATAGATAGATATCATTTATGGAGCGAGATAGATAGATAGATAGATAGATAGATAGATAGATAGATAGATAGATAGATAGATATTCAAAAGCTGAATAGCATCAGAAATTAGAATTTAAATACAGTTGCTAAACTGTACTTGAAATACACCAATAATGAAGTACTTCTTGTTTTTCCCCACTCTGATAGTGACTTATATCATTCAGGATGCAGGGGAAATAGAGCAGATTTTCAGCCTTAGCAGTCCATATAAAGGGATCATGGTAAGACAAAGGCATTTTAGGCTCTGATTTCCTATATTCTTTTAGAAGACTTCCAATCTATGAATACAAACCTTTGAATGATCACTTTGCTCCTGGATTTGCTGTTTTGGACAATTACCTGTGTAACTATTCCCATGTGTACATGCCACTGTTACCGGGTTGCCCAGTATCTGTCCTCCTGTTACATGAGTCGGTGAGGAAATCAGTTAATGAAACCGAGCCATTATGCAGATGAAAGGCTATTAAGAATGGCCGTCCAACTGCATAACCTTCCTGTGATGCCAGGTGTGCTACCAGGGAATGAAATGTGTCAAAGCTTCACAGGAGTGGAACAGTTTTGATTCCCTACCATTGTCACAACACTCGGGGGCGTCTTACATTGCGATTCTGCGGCCAATGAATTCCAATTAAAAAAAAAGCCTTCTTGGTTAGAATATTCCTTTAAAAAGCAGGGATTTTACATGTGACCTTGTAAAATAAGAATATGTGATTGTTTTTAGTCAAACCAATTAGCAGCTTCCTGGAAATACATGAAGAAAAGAATGAGACTGTTCCTCTCAGATGTGGGATGACAGTAATTTAAGTAATTATGGAAGACCACTTGAAAGAGAAAACTCCGGCTCAAGCTATCCTTTCATGTAATTTACAAATCCAACTGAAATTATGCGCAGGATTGTGGGTGGGTAGCCATGGACTGAAAGAAATTTCCCATCCTATAAAAATGGAGACTTTGAAAATGTGTTTTATCCCAAACCTGGATAAACTGTCAAAATCTCAAAAGTGTTCATGAACTAAAAAATTGTGTGTGGGGGGAGGGATGTGGGGGGGAATTTGGACCAGTTGAAGCACGTTGTTCTGATGATTTCTGAAAGGTTTCCCTTAGATTTTGGCTATTTAAAAAAAAATGCAATGACAAATAGCTGAAATGTTGACATCCAAATAGCTTCATACCAGAAGAACGGTTCTGACCAGAGCCACCGGGATTTTTTTTAGGCTGGGTGCTCCGGTTGAAAACCACCTGCTGAGAATCCGGACTGAAGCACCGGCCTTTTATTGTTGACACAGTAGGCTCCCTGTACACCTTACTGCCTTCAAGCAGGGAGCACCAGTAGAGCCCCGCGCGGGTACAACATTTGTATCCTCATCTTTAGCTCCCCAAATGAATGGATGTGGATATAATGCAGATATCCGCAAATCTGCAGACGGCTGTCTGGATTGAGACACGGCGAAAGGATGGAGAGGTCCAAAATAGCTGAGAAACGAGACAGAGGTTTCTATTTCCTTTTACCAATGAAGACACTTCTCATGCCCTGCCTCCCTTGAGTTGTACAAAAATGTGGGCGGAGTAAAGGACCCACATGGGATAGGAGCTGGATGCTGAAAACTCTTTAACGTCACCAAAAACCCTAACTCCAGAAAACACATTGGAGAACGACTCAGAGCAGCCGGACACTTCGGAAAATCTACCCCCATTCATTAACATCAGTTTTTAGTAAAGCTTCTTGCTTGGCAGTTTCCACGGCTGATGCCTGGGATCTACTGGGCGATGGCAAGACGGAATGTGACCGATTTCTTTGCTACTATGAACATTCAAAGCAACTCCACATCGATCGTGCAGGAAGTGACCCAGGCAGAAGTGAGAGGGAAAGGATTCGTCGCTGCAGGATATAATGATCAAAGCAGGGAGCTTGGAACGAGGCACCATCATCTATATTTAGGTATCTGAGTGGCCTCTTCTCCAGAGGTGAAGACCTGCTGCTCCCACTGACTTCAGGTACCCGTGCTGGAGCGGTTTGCCCTTTCATCTCCACACCTCAGCTAATTTAAGGATTTAACATTTCAAAGGGAAGGATTTTTACCCAGTCCAAAATTCCACAAAGCCGCAGCACCGAGGGAGGAGGGAGATGACACGCGGGCCCGGCAAGGCAGGAAAGGAGGATTGTTCACCACAGCACGTACACTTGAAAGACAGACTAATGAGTTCTAAAACGACATAATTTAATCCCAAGGCTTTCCAGATACAAGGCGAGAGCTTTCCTTTCCCTAGGCACCACAGAGCACACGAGGAATCGTTAAGCACGCTCCTCCTGCCCTTTGAAGTGGAGGAAGAATGGGCAAAGGAGCTGGCTTCTCCGGGGCCAGAGTTGCTTATTTCAAGTTCTCTTCAAAGAGGAGTTTGTCTCTCACACAGGTGGGCAGAACCCATCCTCAGGCCTGCGCCACATGGCCAAGCTGTCCAATGCAACTGTCCTTGTGGAGCATCTTCCTCCTGCGTGCAAGAGAGTCACATTTCTCATGTGCTGGGAGTTCTCTCGGGAGAGGAAGGGGTTGATTTAGGCATCTGGATGATCTAGACCAGGGCTACTCAATTTTGGAAGCCCCGGGGGCCACAAGGATAATTGCAACACATGCTGAAGGCCGCAACTTAAGTTACTTGCAACTATATATGCAAATATATGCAAATAGCTTATTTCATACCGACAGGCATGAACACAAAGATTAAGCCTTAAGCTGCAATGCCGGACCCAGATGTGACCAGGGTGAGCCAGTCAGCTCCTCTCAGGCTCTGCCACAAGGCTAAGTAGCCAGCACTTCCCACAATGCCGCAGTGCTCCAAGCACCTCCTCCCCAGGGGGGAGATGCTTGCCGTTGTGGAGCGTGCTCCCAGTGGAGGCCGTGTTCAAAGGATCCCGCCCGCGGGCCGCATGTTGAGCCCCATGTAAACCCAAATGGGGCAGCAGGCTGCAAACAAAGACTGTGGGGCTCATGCAGCCCTGATACAGAAGGTGCTTGGTCCTGCCATGAGGACAGGGGACTAGACTTGATAAGAACATAAAAAAGTAACTAGGTCAGACCAAAGGTCCATTTAGGCCAATGCCAGGTGCCCCAGAGGGAGTGCACAGAACAGGGAATCATCGCATGATCCCTCCCCTGTCATCCATTTCCAGTACCAGACAAACAGAGGCAAGAGCCACCATTCCTGCCCACCCTGGCTAATATGTACGATGACCTCTCGAGGTCCCTTCCAGTTCGAGTATTCGATGATCCCTGACTGGTACAACACCTTTTTGGAAGTCCCATGTTCTATGGCCAGTGGACGCAATGGGCTTGCTGCAGGAAATGTTGGCTGACATTCTCCGGCCTGGGCTATGCAGGAGCTCCACCTAAAGGATCATAAATGGTCTCTCTTGACCTTAAAAAATAAATCTGTCCAGACACAGAAAATGTAACTTTTCAACAGCAAAGTTTTGACCCTACAGCCAGCAAAACTCTCCACCCCCTTCCCCCACAACCCTCATCTCCAGCCAAACTTTTGGTGCTGATGGACAACACACCTGAGATATTATGGAGCAGGGGAGCCTGTTTCAGAGCTGAGGGTCCCTCCTGGCCATGACTCTGCAGATGGTGAGCCAAGTCCAGGGCCCAGGCTGAATGTAGCTGGTGCAGGGTGACACATGAGTCCTGGGCCATTTAAGACTTCACATGTCAAATCAAGGCCCTCCATGAATTCCAGACACCTGCAGGTAGGGGATCAGCAGTAGGGTGCTGCCACAGAAGCCCTGCCGAATCTGTGGGCTGTCAGATCCTGCACCAGCCTTACACTAGTCAGCTAAGTTCCCAGAGTCTAAATCACAGCATACGGCTGTATAGACATTGCCTGGAGTAACAGTGAACACACTTAACGCACAGAAGGCCAGAGGGGAAGAAGGTTTCCGAGAGACAGGCAATAGAAAGGTAACGATGGACAGATACATTCTAGATACATTCATGGGCTACGTCTAGACTGGCATGATTTTCCGAAAATGCTTTTAACGGAAAAGTTTTCCGTTAAAAGCATTTTCGGAAAAGAGCATCTAGATTGGCACGGACACTTTTCCACAAAAGCACTTTTTGCGGAAAAGCGTCCGTGGCCAATCTAGACGCACTTTTGTGCAAAAAAGCCCCGATTGCTATTTTCGCGATGGGGGCAGCTCAGGCAAATGAACGCCAGCTTGTAGAGCTGCATTCCCGGCCTCTGCCACTGAGTAACGATGCTCTGGGCAAGTCATTTAAAACAAAGCTTTTCCCAGCTCTCCGCTCTCTGCGTGTGGGTCGCTTTCCAGGACCCAGCTTGTGACACATGGGGCTTGATTTATGGAAGGACTGAGCCCTTCAATGCCACCAAAGTCAATGGGGACTGTGCTATTTTCGCGATCGGGGCTTTTTTGCGGAAAAGAAACATTTGCTGTCTACACTGGCCCCTTTGCGCAAAAGTTTTGCGCAAAAGGGACTTTTGCCCGAACGGGAGCAGCATAGTTTTTCCGCAAAAGCACTGACAATCTTACATCAGATCGTCAGTGCTTTTGCGGAAATTCAAGCGGCCAGTGTAGACAGCTGGCAAGTTTTTGCGGAAAAGCAGATGATTTTCCGCAAAAACTGGCCAGTCTAGATGCAGCCATGGAGCTTAGGTCCATCAATACTTATTAGCCAGGAGGGGTAGGAATGGTGTCCCTAGCCTCTGTTTGTCAGGGGAGGAATCACTTGATAATTCCCTGGTCTGTTCATTCCCTCTGGGGCCCCTGGCATTGGCCACAGTCGGACGCCAGGATACTGGGCTAGATGGACCTTTGCTCTGACCCAGTGTGGCTGTTCTTACGACAGTGCTCTGGGAAGGAGTCTGGGCTGTGCCGTGAAGGAGGCAGGAGATCCAAACAAATCCCCAACCCTAGACTTCTTCTCTCCCTCTGGGATGTCAGGAAGGGAAATCAGTAAGTTACAGAACAAGTGGCAGCTCAGGCAAATGAACGCCAGCTTGTAGAGCTGCATTCCCGGCCTCTGCCACTGAGTAACGATGCCCTGGACAAGTCATTTAAAACAAAGCTTTTCCCAGCTCTCCACTCTCTGCGTGTGGGTCGCTTTCCAGGACCCAGCTTGTGACACATGAGGCTTGATTTATGGAAGGACTGAGCCCTTCAATGCCACCGAAGTCAATGGGGACTGTGCGTTGAGTGGGAACCGCGCCATACAATGTTAAGCACTCTGCAAAGTCAGGCCCTCGCTGGCTCAGGTTGGGTGCCCAAAACCTGCCTAACGCCTGGGTCCGTATAAGACATAGATATTCGTGTTCTTGAGGCATTCCTAGACTGTGCTGAGGAGTACGGCTAAAAAACTCCAGAGAGAATTCATCTCTCTCGCCGTTGCATGGTTTGGATGTGTGACGGGGTGTCGGGGTGCTGGGAGGGGAAAATCCCCGAACCCCGCACTGACGTGGCACTCAGCAGCAGCGCTGCGGTGCCCTGGCGGCCGTGCCTCGGATGTTCTGCGGCTGCCGCAGGTGTATGTGCGGTAGCGCTCCGCACCGACGTCCCAACAGCAGGGCACTGGCTTTGAAAAGCTGGCAACCCCACCGGGAGGGGGCGGTGAGCTGGAGATAGGAGGCAGTGGCGCCCGGTGAGTGGAGCAGAGTGGTGGCAGCAGCTCCTGGCAGAGAGGACAGAACCAAGGCGGCCCCAACGAGCTGGGCCGGACCGTGCCGATGGGAGAACCTCCTCGGAGAAGGACAGCTCGAGTCCCCAGGGAAGAGAGGCGCCCCGGAGACCAGCAGAGGGCAGGAAGTGGCCCAGGATACGGTGGAGAGATACCTGCGGGTCGGTGAGTTTTGGGCACACCCCCACCGACCAAACAGGAAGCCGTTGTCCCTGTTCTTAGGGTCCTGGGCCAAGACCTGGAGAGGGGGAGAGCCCAGGTCTCCTTACCCTCCCTGCGCGGGGGAAGCCGTGAACTACTAAAAGTGAGTAAGACAAGGACAATAGAGAGACACATAGAACATGCAATTAACTTGCGAGCGAGTGACCCTGCGCGGGCACGGTGACAGGATGGTAAATAAGGACTGGGGCACATGTTGAATGAGGTGGATAAAAAAATTGTATGAAGCTGCTGCACGTTCAGTGAGGACGGTCCAGCTTGTGCACCGGACAAGTCATGGGAAGCTAGAGACGAAGTAGCGAGTGACCCTGGAATTATGATTCTACCCTCAGGGGGCAAATCAAGGTGGCACCGACAGGCTCTGTGCTGACAATTGCGAACTCCTGACCATTTCCCTTGGCAGCCCTCATGTCGTTTCGCCACAAATTTTTGCCTGTAATTACTAATACTAATTAGGAAAGCTCTCTGAGTCATACATAGTCTGCTGGGATAATAGGATTTTCAAGTATTATTTGCTATGTAGTGAAATGATCCCGGGCATGACTTTTTTTTATTTCATTGTTCCATTTGTCACTTGTTAAAATCGAGAACGCTGGACATGTGGCTGAAGTCTGAAATGTGGTTGATATTGAACCAGGATATTTAATCAGGATAACCAAAGTAGCAGCAAGATTTAACTGCACGTGTTAGTTGACAAAGGACGTTAAAGTAGGCCAGAGGGAGCCTGTACGGAAGCCTCCAATGAGAGAAGGATTCACTAAGGGAGCGAATCAGGAGGTGGCTTCTTGGAGCAGCCCATCAGGGCTAGCAGGGACCATATATAAAGGGCTGCTCAATGGAGCAGAGGACAGGATGCCCTCTAGCTAGGGAGAAGGACTGGCTGCCAAGGAGCACCGTAGCTAGAGCAGTGCTGGGCAGGGTAGCGGAGCGGTAGGAGTTTCTGGCCGACTGCTGTCAGACTAAGGCTCAGGAGGGAGAAGAGATAAGTTGCTAGGGCGACAGGGGAAGTGTCGGAGGGAAAGAGGCAGCAGAGGAATTGGAGGAGAGGCAGCAAGTGGGTCCTTGGGTCAGGATCGGAGTAGTAGGAGGGCCGGGTCCCCTCACCTTTGCCCCCGCTTGCCACCGAGGGAAATGGCCAACACAGACCGCACCAGGCCACTGTGATAAGTGGCTGGACTGTAGACTGCCCGTTCCTCAGAAAGGGGGAGACCACAGAGTGCGGCAGAGAGGACACCACGGTCCGGGGAGGGACGCAGGTCACAGAGTCGTGGAGACAGCAAAGCGGGAGAAATGCCGAACAAGGAGAGCGGTCTCCCGTGGAAAGCTTTGAGATAAGTCTCAGAACGACCAGCAGGCAGTGCCATGGTGATGAATCACTCCTCCTTACAAGAAAGGCTTATGCTGGGATAGGTTCTAGCTCACGGCTACTCTGATTTCGGATACCCCACGAAACGCCTTGCCTTCAGCGTCCTGCCCTGGTTGATTTCCTGCTGACTCGAGGATGCCGAGTTCAATAACGATCAGGTGGGTAGCATATTTGTTTGTTTATTGCAGGTGAAGTTTTCTGAATAATTACACAGGAAAACCCACAGAGTAGGTTGGAGAGATTCACGGGGGTGGGGAGCTGTTTACACAAGGGACACCAAGAGGAGCGTGTACATACTGTGAGATTAACAGTGTGGGAAGATTCCCCCGCAACCTGAATCTATGCAGCTGTAATTCTCAGGTTAGCAGGGTGGGCTTAGAGGAAGGACAATCCTGGAAGGAAAACATCTGATCCAAATGTGGGAGGGGTGGCCTCAGTTTCCCTCCTGCCTCAGAGTTCCCATTTGTAAATCTCCCTAATCTCTCTGTGCTTTGGTCCTGCACAATAGGGACAGTAAATCTCCACAGCAGTATGGACAGCACAAACCCTTCAATAGCAGTTCCTGGAATTAGGGGACCATAAAAGAGCCTGGTTAGATGGGGGCCTTCCTCCACAACCAACACCATCTGGAATTATGGCTCTTGGTACATGTGTCTAGGCTACAGGGACTAAAACTGTGGCCCACAGAAAAGGGCAAGAAAAATTATGAGGGGGTTTGGAACAGCTGCCATATGAAAAGAGATTAAAAAGACTGAGACTTTGCATCTTAGAAAAGAGGAGGAATATAATACAGGTCTATAAAATCATGACTGGTATGGAGGAGGTGAATAAGGAAATTACTTGTTCTCATAATGTAAGACTGAGGGGTCACCAAATGAAATTAATGGGTAGCAGGTTTAAAACAAACAAAAAGAAGCTTTTCTTCATGCAGCGTACAGTCAACCTGTGGAACTCCTTGCCGTAGGATGTTGTGAAGACCAGGACTATAACAGGGTTCAAAAAAGAACTAGATACATTCATGGAGGTTAGGTCCATCAATACTTATTAGCCAAGACGGGTAGGAATGGTGTCCCTAGCCTCTGTTTGTCAGAAGCTGGAAACGGATGTCAGGAAAGGCATCACTTGATGATTTCCTGTTCTGTTCACTCCCTCTGGGGCATCTGGCATTGGCCGCTGTTGGCTAGATGGACCTTTGGTCTGACCCAGTCTGTCCGTTCTCATGTTCTTAATAGCCTAAGGAGCCATCCTGGTTGGACGACAGAAGGAAACATTTGGGAACCATGCATGGCAGAGAAAATAGTTTCTCAAAGAAACTCTCTTCCAAAGATTTGCAAAATGATAGAAGTGAAAACCCTACTGCACTGGGTCACAGCTAAATTAAACTGTCATAGGCCGTTTCCTCCCAATGTGGTGCTGCCGTTAAGCATAGCACTAGCTTAGAAACACAGTCTAGGATTAGCTCCTTCAGTCATAGCTACTCAGCTGCGAGAAATGCTCCATGCTGCATGTGTGCAATTATTATTTTAATGTATTCATTTATACGGTGGCATTCACAAGCACCGCAGATTTAACACCCTGCAAACAATGACAAGCATCCGTTTCATCAAGAGGGGAGTCTGACAAGTGCCTGGGTCTGTTTCGGGAGAAACGCGCTAAATCCGTGCTCAGAATGCGCAAAGGAAATGGACCAGCAGCAAAGTGAGACAGAAACATTGCAACCAGCCCGAGAAATGCAAAGAAACCAGAACACATCGGTAGTCAATTTCCATTATCCTGTGGATATTAAAAGTCAGCAGCAGAATGTTAAAATTAAACCTGCGGTTAATGGGCAAACAACGCAACTGAATAAATAACGCGGGGCGCTGTGTGAGGAGCATGAAAATCAGGGAGCCGCATGACTTGTGGGGCCCATTCAGAGCAAATCTAGAAAACAATACGTCTCCTGAGAGGAGTATTGCAGTAGCCCTAGTGTGAAGCAATCACAGACAATGACACTTTTCCTTGCAGGAGGAATTAAATCAGGGAGGATTTTCGAACGGTTAAACAGATGATAGCTACAAGACCACAGAACTGAGCTGGCCTCAGCAACCAGCTAGACAGCACAGCCAGGGTCCTAATGCTGGCGCTATGGTGACAGAAACAGAATGGGCCCTTAAGTCAGGAGAGCAAAGCAGAGGTCATTCCACCAAGCTCCTACCTTTCTGTGTCTCATCCATTTCACAGCCACTCAGCCTTGGTAATGGACACATGCCAATAAAAGATGCAGATTTTATCAGAGGGGGCACCAGGAAGCTAACGGACAAGATATATTCCCAGAGGGGAAGCCGTGTTAGCCTGTAACTTTAAAATGACGAGTAGTTCTGTGGCACTTTAGGGCATGTCTAACTAGGAAACTATTTCAAAATAACTAAAATTGATTGAATAATTCCCAAAATAACAACATCGAAACAGCGTGTCCTCACTACAGGGATGCCTCAAAATTAGCCCAAGGCAGGCTCCATTAATGTGGACGTGCTACCTCAACTTAGAGCCCCAGGAAGCACTGGGGAATAATTAATTTGAATTACTCCAGGGCAGTGTTTCTTAAACTTTTTAAAACTGAGGAATACCAAACAATTTTTTTTTTATGGAGGAACACCATAGTTTTTGTTGAGCTAACCAACCCCTTGAAGGGTTGCCATTTTCAATTCTGATGTTCTCCGCGGCACACTGTTTAAGAAACACTGTTACAGGGAGTAGTTATTCCAAAACAGCAGTACCGGAGAGTCCACACCACTGCTATTTCGAAATAACTCTTTCAAAATTAGTGTTATTCCTCATGGAAAGCAGTACAGGTGTTGAAACAAACAGCCCGTTATTTCGAAATAACAGGTTTGGAAGTGTGAGTGCTCTGCTGATTAATTCGACCTAAGAAGGGTTAGTTCAAAATAAAGACCTAGTGTAGACCAGGGTTTACAGACTAACAAATATAGTATCATGAGCTTTCGTGGGCAAAACCCACTCTGTCAGATGAAATGATCCTGAGATCATGGGCATAACTTTGAACCATGGGTGTTCTCCGACAAAACCCCACACCTTGCACAGAGAAGATGGCCACAGGAACAACAGCACATGCAATAGTGGATACTCGAATGGGTAAATCTGTCTTCACAGTGTCACACACACAGAATGGGAAGCGACTGTCTTGGAAGGAGTACCGGTGAAAGGGATAGAGGGGTCATAGTGGACCACAAGATAAACATGAGCCAACAATGTGACACGGTTGCAAATAAAGCAAACATGATTCTGGGATGCTTTAACAGGAGTATTGTGAGCAAGACACAAGAAGCCATATTCTTCCGCGCTACTCTGCACTGATTAGATCTCAGTTGGAGTATTGTGTCCAGTTCTGAGCAGCACATTTCAAGAATGACGTGGAGAAATTGGAGACAGTTCAGAGAAGAGCAACAAGAATGATTAAAGTCTAGAAATCATGAGCTACGAGGGAAGACTGAAAGAACTGGGCTTGTTTTGTTCGAAACGGAGAAAACTGAGAGGGGACATGATAGCGGTTTTCAGGTATCTAAAAGGGCGTTACAAAGAGAAGGGAGAAAAATTGTTCTCCTTGGCCTCTGAGGATAGGACAAGGAGCAATGACCTTAAATTGCAGCAACGGAGGTTTAGGTTGGACATTAGGAAAAACTTCCTACCTGCCATGGTGGTTAAACACCGGAATAAATTGCCTGGGGAGGTTATGGAATCTCCATCACTGGAGATATTTAAGAGCAGGTTTGGTAAACATCTGGCAGGAGTGACCTAGATGGTACTTGGTCCTGCTGTGAGGGCAGGGGACTGGACTTGATGACTTCTTGAGATCCCTTTCAGTCCTAGTATTGTATTCTATGACTTAATATTTTCAAATACCTTTAAAATATCAACCTAAAGTCTCAACAAACAAAACAAGGTGTATTTAGTTCACATAATGACAAGACCCTGTCATTAACGCCAAATTAAACACACGTACCTTTGCTACCCTGAGGTTCGGGTATGATGGTGTTATGGGAATTTGAAAGTATTCAGTACTAATCATGTTCCTACCCCTGGCCTAATGAACAGGAATGATGAGTCTACAAGCCATATAGCACTGCATTAACGCTCCTTACCAAATGGTCATCAGCCCCAATGTACACAAATAATATATCAAAATGGTTTAAAAAGGTCTCTATCCAACTGAAAACCATATAGACTTGGGGGTAGAGAACCACCCCAATGGAACATCTTTGTCTCACAGGGTACAGTCTTATGTTTCTCTGGCTACCCCGCTGGGGATGGTGATGGATTTTCTTGGAGCAGAGACTCCGTGTACTTGTGACTGTTCATGGATGAATGAGAAAGCAATTTGTGGACTCGCACGTGGCTTTATTCTGAATTTCCTAGTCTCTGGGATTTGAGTTGGGCATTACTTGCCCTTAGCAACCCTAACTTAACCAAGTTTTTGCCTGCCTGTGTTACTGTGTAACTAGTCCTGTAGGGATCTGTCCAAATACCATAGAAATCAAGCTACCTGGCATGGAGCCTGAGATCATTAATTACATTTTTGAAAAATAAATCCTTTCCGTGTGACCAGGTTGGGGAGAGTGAACATAACAATTGAAAACCAACAGGTGAGAACGACAGGTTGGGTCACAGAGATCCCCTTTGCTGATCATACCACTAAGCCTGCCTACCTGCCCTCTTGGGCTCCCATCACCCTGTCCTGGTGGGCCAGAAGCTCTGGTCTCACCTGGTAAAGGCAGAGGTGTAAGTGATTGCAGGTGAAAACAGACAGAGCAAAGCAAGTTACTAATCAAAAATAAACAAAATACGCCAGCTAAGCCTAATACATGAAGAGAAATTGTTACAAATCATATTTCTCACCCTGCTCCTTATTTCAGGTAGAAGTCTACAAATCAGAGCTGATCTTTTCTCTGACCTTGGTCTAAAAGCATCTTCTGTATCCTCTTGGGGAGGCCTTTTCAAAAGCCAGCTGAAGACAATCATTGATTACTTCCCATCCCTTAAACGGAATTTCCCCAGGGCACGAACCCTTTGTTCCATTCTGCCCATCCCCATGGAAAAATATCAAATTCAAGATGGATTCCAGCACCAGGTGGCATGGTCATGTGTCTTTGTAGGACTCTTTGCCCTGGTCTACACTAAGGAGTTATTTCAAAATAACCCCCTTACTTTGAAATAATAAATGGAGCATCCATACTACCAAGCCCATTACTTCAAAATAACAGGTTGGTTATTTCAAAATCTGTATTCCTGCTCTCCTTGGGGAATAATGCTTATTTTGAACAAGTTATTTAGAAATAGTGTGAATGCTCTGCAGCTGCTATTTCGAAATAACTACTCCCCAAAGTAAATTGAAGTAATTACTCCCCAGAGCTTCCTGGGGATCTAAGTCAAGGTGGTGCACCTACAGTAATAGAACCTGCCTTGGATTGATTTTGAGTCTTCCCCATAGTGGGGACCCACTATTTCAATTTTGTTATTTCGGGAGTTATTATTTCATACTTAGTTATTTCAAAATAATTTCCTAGTGTAGACATTTTTACAGGGGGAAAAAACAATTAACAGATCACTGTTTTGAGCACAGGGCCATGAAGTCCCTTAAGTACCACTAATGGCTTTCACTAGAAGACATAGATTAATAAAACAGGTTTCCATTTCATATTTTTAACTTCACATAGGAGAATGAAACGTGCACCCAGATTGAATATACACATTCATGAATGATAGGTTACTTGGCCTGTTTTGCATAAAGCATATTCCAATTGTGCACATTCATAATTAAAACATATTTCCATAAAAATATGTGGTCAAAGCATCACAGAAAGTTTTTTAATAACATTTCCCAGCTCCCTATTTAACTAGCGCTCTCCAATTGGTTTGAGGAAATATTCCTAACAAGATAGCAACTTTTCCTGATTTAATCCTAACTCATGCTCCCTGTGAAGTTCCTCTGTAACGGTATGTGGAGAACTCAGACAACACAATTTCCTGCCAGGCTGTCTGACATACAGGACTATTGTACCATAGGGAGATGCATGTGCTTCTGATAAAGGCATACAGTAAGTCACATAGCTGTGGAAAGCTTGATAATTCTCACTATACTGAACTGTCACTTACACCTTCTGTGTGGAAGTGTCTAGTTTATGCCAGGTATACAGTACTTTATTTCTGTTAGAAGGATATCTATAGCCAATGCCAAAGGAATTATTCTGTCACTGGACCTGCAGATTTTGCTGCTCCTGAAGAAGCTATTATCTAACAAAGAGTTTCTATTACAATTGTCTCCCCTTCACTGGACAATTTTTGAATCACATTCTTCTCTCTCATTCAATTCATTATTTGCCGTTACAATTATTCCCTGCCTTGCTTTGGTTTCTAATAAAGCCTAGTACATACGCATTTTAGCGAGAATAACTAATAAACCAGCACATTAAAAATAGTGTTGTCCTATGGAAAAGTAATGCTTGTATGTATCCTGTCTGAATGTTGCATGGAAATGCAGTACCGGTTGAACCTTTCTAGTCCGGCACCCTTGGGAGCTGACCAGTGCCGAACCAGAGAATTTGCTGGACCACAGGAGGTCGCTATTCTCTAGCAGCATCACCAACGCCTCCACTGCTTCCTGGGAAGACATTTAGGGGATCAATTAGAGCTAAAAAACAGCACAGAACATTGAGAACTAGGACTGGTGGCTTTAAAAAGACTTTAGGGGACTGCGGGAAACATGGCCACCCCCCAAAAAAGTGGACATCCGGCTAACTCAAACCATGCTGGACCATGGATGTTTCCAGACCAGAGAGTTCTGAACTAGAGAGGTTAAATCTGTATTGTTGTAGGTGCATTGGTCCCAGGATATTGGAGAGGCAAGGTGGGGGAGGGAATATCTTTTATTGGACCGATTTCTGTTAGTGAGGGAGATAAGCTTCTGAGCTTACATGGAGCTTTTCTCCAGGTCTGGGGAACTTACTTAGGAGGCCGTGTCACAAGCTTACAGTGGCACACGTGAAGTGACGTTGCTGCCCTGCCAAAAGATCCCCACACTAGGCTGAAGGAAAAGAGCTCTCCTGGCCACATAATGAAACCCAACAAGTAGACGTCACTATCTTCATGGGTGCTTCCATCTATGTGGGTTTTTCACTTCCCTGAGCAACATAAACTATATGGACAAAGGAGCTGGTGTCGACATTGGGTCTCACAACGAAATACAAGGCAGAACAGACGGTTGAGTACAAGCATCTAACACACATTTTCAGGGACCATTCAAGGTGAAGTGGCCTGTTAGCACCTGTCCAATCATCAGTAGGAAAAGGGAGGGCAGGGGGGAGCCACTGGTGGGTGGGGTTGTTAATGGAGTAGAGACGGTTGCAATAAATCTGTTGCCTGCTAACAACGCCCCCCCCAAACATACATACACTTCAGCTGTGTCTCTGTCCTTCTCTCTTCTTTTCCTCCTCATGACTAGACTGGTATTTCCACTTCACCAAGAATGGTCCCTGGAAATCGGGGTTAACTATTTCTGCTCAACGAACCATTCCACCTTCTTGTTGAGGTGACATTCTATGGGTAAGTTCCACAGACACGAAGAAGAGCTCTGTGGAAGCTTGAAACTCTCTCTCCAACAGAAGGCACATGCAGTGTAGTTATAGCCAGAGAGGTCCCAGGATATTGGGCAGGTCAGATGGGTGAGGTAACTGCTTTTATTGGGGCAAATTCTGTTGGTGAGACACTTCGGCCTTGTCTATGCTAGCCCACTCCAGGCCCTCTCCTGGAGGATTACCTAGAAGTATCTGGCTGAAGGACTTCAACTCGGGCAGCCCTGAGGACCTGCCCCAACTGAAGGTACCACACGGGGAGGGGAGAAATGGAGCTGGCCCAGGGATAGCCGACCTTGGTTTGGCCGAGGGTCAACGGGCTGCGGTGTGGACCCCCGCTGACCCCGACATAACAGGTCAGTGTGTTTTGGACCCGGATCCCTGCTGACCCAGCAGCCGACTGTTTGGCTGCTGGGAGGGCCCTGGGCTGGGATGCGGTGGTGTAGGAAGGGCCCTTGTCCCCCCTGCTACCCCTTGATTGGGTGGCAGTCGCCCCTCCTATGGCTTGCAGCCACAGGCAAAGTGTCTGAATCCCTCCTGAACAAAGAGACAGACTGCTTACCCGTGCTTACTGACTGTGGACTGGTTGGTTTGCCCTGCTGCAGCCCCTGCCCTGTGTTAGGGCTGGGCTACTAACTGTGTAATTGTTAAAGAGGCGAGGAGTCCTGTGGCACCTTATAGACTAACCGAAGTGT
>JANRFK010004440.1:46249154-46260040 GCA_030068395.1 Apalone spinifera | reverse complement strand
ATGGATTGGTTCCTGAGTTAGAGTTATTATGGTGCGGTGTGTAGTTGCTGGTAATTGTTGCAGCCCCTGCCCTGTGTTAGGACCGATCTGTTAGCTGGTTGATTGTGTGTAATTGTTGCAGCCCTTGCCCTGTGTCAGGGCTGGGCTACTAACAGTTTAATTGCTGACTGTCTATTGATTGCTGCTTGTCGTGCATTAAGGCCAGTCTGTGAACTGCTGGGTGCCCGGGCTCAGGCTTAAACTGTGTGTAGTGGGTGGGAGTGGCCACCCACTGACCCCGAGGGGGGTACCCCGTCATTTCTGGGGTACCCCCGACACGCTACAGCAGGTCAATTCCACACTCACTCTCTCTGTACTTGGCTTGTGAAATTCCTTTGTAGAGACATGGCTCCTTTAAAATCCATTGGTCATAGAATCCTAGAACGCTAGAACCAGAAGGGACCTCACGTGGTCATCAAGTCCTGCCCCCGCCCTCACGGCAGGACCGAGCACCATCTAGACCATCCCTGATAGATGTCTGTCCAACCTGCTCTTAAATATCCCCAGGGATGGAGATTCCACAACCTCCCTCGGAGTGCCCAGGCAGGTTAAAATGTTCACATTGCCTGGCTTTTAGCAAGCTGGCTGGGTCCATGTAGCTGCCTTGCTGAAAGCGGGGTAGACACCCCAAACTTCCAAATTACACCCAGCTTGTCTTGCTCCCCAACAGAAGGTGGGAAATGAAAGCCATTACCTTGCTCACCTCATCCCCCCCGTACGGATACATACCCTGGCCACGTTTCTGTGGGTCACAAAGGGCTTCCTTAAAGGAGTGGGAGGAGTTAAGTGTTTTGCGGACTAGGAGAGAGACCATTTTCAACTCCATTTATGGCACTTCGGCATGTTCTCGGGACCGTTAACCTCAACGGGGCCATTTCCTTTTCTTTCAGCAATGGCTTTACAATGCCCCTCTCCGCGGCATTCAGTTTAGTCCACTCCCTGAATTTCTATTTACACACAGACTCAAGTTATTGGCTTAAGGGATGCCCACAATGGAAGCAGGAGCCAGCCCCCTTCACTCGCTCTGCATATTCCGTTATTCTGCCAACCGGTTTGGTCCTTGCCATGGGACTCCTCACAGAGTACAATATTACTCAGCACGACTAAACGGGGTAGGGGAGGGGAGCAAATCAGGCGCTGAACACGGAGCTCTGGAGCGTGTGTGGTTATGATCCATTTGAACAAACGGTAAGTGCCCCATTTTTGCAAACTCAAACCAACAGTTTGTCAACAGCTTCCCCACAGTTATTATGCAAGACATTTGGCAGTCGGTATGTTTCATTCCAGTCCTGCCTCTTTGTGGGCCGAAAGCCGCAAATGACTGCGTGGAAGGTGGCAGAATGTGCCGGGTACCAAAAGAACGCTCTCGGAGAGACGCCGGGAGCTAATTACAAGCTTTGCAGCACATCCCCCTCTTCCTGTGCAGAGATCAGCTTTACCTACTCCCAACCCACATATATTTTCATTTAAGTACCGTCCTTTGCTAATTCTGCTACTCCGAATTTTACTGCTGGGAGCTTGACAAAGATCCTCTTTATGAACAGATGGTCTTTTCAAGGAAATGTAGTTACATTTAAATACAGACAAATGTACTGTAGACTAATGGTCCTGTTAGAATGTATGGTCTAAAAAGGAAGAATGTGAGACCAGACTATAAGCTCGCCCTTAATTATGTAGGTTTTTTTTCCTTCTAAAGACAAATTAATCACTAACGAAGCTTAATCAGTAGCAAACAGGTACCAGTGTACACTCACTCATGTCCAAGCAGATGCGTATTGATTATATGTGACTCAGTACAAATTTGAGTGACTATTGTTTAGGTGTTATTAGGATAGGGTGGGAAAATGCATCTGCAACCCCTTCTTCTTGTTCCCTTCCATGACACGTTGACAAATCTAGTTTGTCATGAACAGCTGCGTTCTAATTCAAAAAGGGCTGGATTACAACTAAGCAAGCAATCGGTGGCACCTCTTGGAGCCCCACGCGCCATCTAGCAAGTCCAAATTTGATTCCGGGTGCAATTAGAGAGGTTTTTAATAGCGCCATAGTCGAAATGAGAAGCATCTGCTTGATTCTTCCTTCTGCTAGTCATTCTGACATTTCAGGGGGGGTTTGTGCAGAGATCCTAAGTTTTCACACAAAGCTGTACGGCCTGGCAGTATTTTGTGCAGAGATCCTAAGTTTTCACACAAAGCTGTACGGCCTGGCAGTAACACCGACGACAATGAAACGCCTCTCAGGACATCAAAATCTGTTCCTTTACCAAGAAGCCCCTCTCTGTTTTATATTCCAGGTGGGTTCTCCTCCCCAGCCTTCTCCTCCCCAGCCACACGCCTAACTGCACAGAACAACAAATAAAGGCTGACCCTTTGTGATCCCTATAAGCCTTCACATTGCAGCAGAGTATTTGCGGAATCGGAAACTTTCTCGGCTCCGAAATGGAACCAGGTCAGAGCAGACAGGCAGGGAAACTTAGGAAGTAGGAAGGAAGGTGAAATTCTCCTTTCAACGCCATGTTACCTTTCATGTGTTTCCATCCGAAAGAATCCATTGCCCCGTTAGCCAAAGTTCATAGCAACGTCATTCAATCCTCAGCCAGCTGAAGCCCATGTTAAAGTAGCCAATTTTCCAAACCACACACCAGAAAGTGAACATAAGAATGGCCATACTGGGAAAGACCAAAGGTCCATCTAGCCCAGTGTCCTGTCTGCTGACAATGGTCAATACCAGATGCCCCAGAGGGAGGGATCACAACAGGGAATCCTCACGTGATCCCTCCCCTGTCACCCACCTCCAGAAAAACAGAGGCTAGAGACACCATTCCTACCTATCCTAGCTAATAGCCATTGATGGAGCTAACCTCCATGAATCTATCTAGCTCTTTTTTGAAACCTTGTTAAAGTCCTAGCTTTCACTGCATCCTCTGGCAAGGAGTTCCACAGGTTGACTGTGCGCTGAGTGAAGAAAAACTTCCTTTTGTTTGTTTTAAACCTGCTGCCTATTACTTTCATTTGGGAACCCCTCGTTCTTCTATTGTGGGAATAAGCAAATAACTTTTCCTCATTCACTTTTTCCACACCAGTCATGATTTTATAGACCTCTAACCTATCCCCCCTTAGTCTCCTCTTTTCTAAGATGAAAAGTCTTTTTAATCTTTCTTCATAGAGGACCTGTTCCAAACTCCTCATCATTTCTGTTGCCCTTTTCTGTACCTTTTTTAATGCAGAGAGATCTTTTGAAGACAGAGAAAAGGTCTCGGGAGATTTATTTCCACTCAGAGTCCCAAGGCAGGACTCATATTCGTATTTAAAGCTTTTGAACCCAATTGCTCTTCAGGGTGTAAAGAGCCCGGGCAATCCCCACCTTTCACCTCCCAGGACAGGAGCCTTGTACACCCTTTCCAACCGGCTTCCTTGCAGAAACACGCATAACCCATGAGCACCGCCAATGGCTGGTATAATCCCCTGGCAGGGGCAGAAGGCAGCTGAGCCAAGGAGATGCCATTGCACATGTGAATCAAAGCATAGCATTATGCTACCTGCCTGTGGATCCCTCTACTCCAGGATCACCATTGTGCCGCGGCTCAGAGACCCAGGCAATGTCCTGCCAGAACCATGTGGCCGCAGGGGCTGGGATCAGGATGGCATTAGCGAGCATCCTCACATAGGAGGGGGTCAGGGTCCACAAGCTACAATGACCTTGCAGTGGGGACAGGTCTAGGAGATCTCACTAGCCAACCCTGACTGAATTTTGTGTTCCTTTTCCATTGGGTTTTTGAGGAGAAGGGGGCAAACAGAGGGTGGCCTTGCGGTGAAGGCACTGAAATAGGGCTGGAGGTACCACGTTAGTCCTCATCTCTGCCACAGACGTCCTCAGTGACCTTGGGCAAGCCCTGTAATCTCTCTCTACCTGGGTCCCTATCCCCCCTCTGTCTAAGAGGATAATGATGTTTCCTTGGTCCACCATCTGGTTCGGCCCAATCCTACTCTGAAAACAGCAGGCATGTGTTTTGCAAAGCAACATCAGGGCATTCGATTGCAAGCCTTTGGGGGCAGGGAATTTCTATAGGTGATTTCTGTAGGGAATTTCTATAGGGAATTTCTTCAGTGGTTGCCACAAGGGGACTGATCTCTGTTGCTACTGTCATCTAAATATTAACAACAAATCCAGGGTGTAGTTGAAGAGAACAGTGATTGTAACAAGGATTAGAATTTCCCATTAGTTACACTATTTATTTTTCCAGTCATTTAATGGGCAGTGACACATGCATTTTAACGGGTCCTGAGGAGCATGACAACATAACAGAAATGAATGGCTAGGAAGCATCTCCCACCAGAAAACTGGTGATTCCTTTATCACATAAAGAAGGGAAAGCTATAAGATATGCAGTGGTGTGCACACACCTTCTAAGATAGAATAGTTGACTTTCAAGGCTCCCTCCTGTCACTTGCTTTAATGGACTTTCTCTCACCTGAAACCTACCGTGGCTTGGACCATTCCTTTCTGGAGTAGACAGGTCTTAGCTGGAGAACAGTAGCTCCACCCTCCCTTCATTATCAAAAAAGGTAATAAGCTAAAACTTTTCATCTCTCCCCTCTCCACCCTACTGAGCTGAATTGGGTCGTGGAACTAGAAAATGTGCCAAAATATTTAGCTACATTAAGTTCATGCCAAAATGCAGATGAAACCACAGGATAAAGAGAGAACATAAGAATGGTCATATGGGGCCAGACCAAAGGCCCATCTAGCCCTGTGTCCCATCTAGCTCTGTGTCCTGACAGTGGCCAATGCCAGGTGCCCCAAAGGGAACGAAAAGAACAAGGAATCATCAAATGATCCCTTTCCTCTGACAAACAGATGCTCAGGAAATCATTCCTCCCCATCCTGGCTAGTAGCCACTGATGGACCTAACCTCCATGTATTTATCTAGCTCTTTTAAAAATCTGGTTAAAGTCCTTGTCTTCAAAACATCCTTGGGCAAGGAGTTCCACAGGTTGATTATGCACTGTGTTAAGACGACACATTTAATGCTAGTTTTAAATATTAATTTTTCTCCTCTTTCCTCTGGTTGATATTTCACGTACAAAGACTTAACCGGTTGGACCAAATTCTGGTCTTTGCTTCTGGGCAGAGTGGTGAAAACCCAGACGCCAATAGATTTAGTCTGGATTTACTGAGGTATGCCTGAGAGCGGGATGGACTAATTGCCTCATTTCCCATTACGTTCCTGGTCTCAAACCCCAAAGAAGCTTGTTTAACTGCATGTTGGAGACAGGGTGGGTAAGGGAACATGTATTTTGGACCAATACATCACATAAAGCTCTCCACCAGAGGGAAATGAATCAAGACTTATATGTCAGTAGATGGCACCACAGGAAGCTAGCTACACTGGGCACTTAGGCAGCCTGGGAAAACACATTCTGAGCACCTTGACATCACCATCTACCTAACTGCCCGCAACAAGAAATACATGTGCAAATAAAGCAACCTGCAGAGAGAAACAAACTTGACCCCGGCAGCGTTCAGAATTGCCAAAAGAGGACAGCCAGAGATGGCTTGACAACCAGCATTGGCATGGCTGTTGCTATAGCTGAAAGAAGTTGTCTGATAAATATTTGTGCTCGTTATATTGATTTACCTCATGTGTCTGAGAGGGACAGAGACTCTTTGGGGTTGTCCACGTTACCGCTTATGTTGATCCAGGTAACCTCACGCAGAGGGGTCCAAAAAATGTACCCCGAGCAACATCCTGGACAGTGACTTAACAGAGTGTCCGCACCATTCTGCGTTGGTGGGAGACCCTCTCCTCGCCATATGGCTTCTCCTGAGGCAGATCAATTACAGTGATGGTTCAGCTCCCCGGCAGTGAAGACAAACGCTTTCACTTGCTGCACGGCACAGTCAGTCAGGTGATTTCTCCCGCATAACCCTGAGGCAGGGAGCAGGAAAAGAACAGAGGGAAATCTTGTCCCCGCTAAGGTTCATCAGAGTTTTACCACTGACTTCAATGGAGTCAGGACTTCCCTTTCGGGCAGGCTGGACACAAGTACTCTGTGGTAGGCTATCGCTGGCTCCTGTTATGGCCAATCAGAATCTGATTATTCAGACCAATGGGAGCAGAGCCAGGTCACTGCTGAGCGCTGAATGTTTTCTTTAATGTAACTTCGTTATTCAAAGATAGCCTAAGAAAAATTGATCCATTACAAACAATCACAGTGACAGTTTCTCTTCAGTTTCTCCTGTTCCCAACTTCTACCTCAAGGCGCTGTATGGATCAGGTAAGTTAGAAAACATGTAACAGTCTCCAGAAAGTGGCAAAATATGCTTTCCCCCTCGGATTTCAATCTTGATTCATGAATAACAACATTTACACTGCTTCTGAAAAATGTGACATCCAGAATTCCTGTGCAATTTTACATTTTACAGATTCTAGACACATTTGTATCTGGTCCTGTAACAGAGCCAGAGATCAAAGTGATGATTAAAATCTAAGTTCTGCTGGAAGTTCAATCACTTCGAAGTCTGTATGCAGCAGAAGTACCATCCATATATACATATAGAGTTTCTGAAAGTACGCTGCTAGAATTAGAGCTCTTCACCGGAGGGAAATGAATCAAGACTTATATGTCAGTCGATGGCACCACAAAGCTAGAGCAAGGTTTGGGTATGTCTAGACTACATGCCTCTGGTGACAGAGGCATGTAGATTAGGCTACCTGGCATAGGAAAATGAAGCGGCGATTTAAATAATCGCCACTTCATTTAAATTAAAATGGCTGCCGCGCTGTGCCGATCAGCTGTTTGTCGGCTCAGCGCGGTAGTCTGGACGCTCCGCGGTCGACATCAAAGGCATTTGTCAACCTCCCCAGTAAATCTCATCCCACGAATCCTACCTAGTGCCTTATGCAATGAACAAAAGGCATCTTTTAATATGGCTGTGAAACGGGGCCAGGCCCTAAGGCCAAAAGAGCCATAGACAAGTCCTCCAGGAAGCTAGAGTGGCTGTGGAGGAACAAGCCAATCAGAGACCTGGAAGGCCTACAAAAGGAGCTGCAGAACTAGAGGTAGCTCAGTTGCAAGCCAGACCTAGAAGGGAGAAGGTCAGGGGTGACTGGCTGGCACAACAGACAGCTCCCATGGGAGAGCTGTTGTGAGACTATGATGAGCTGAGGTAAAGCCCTGAGCTTCAGGCAAGAAACTGTCTCCAGGAGGAGAGGCCCTGGGGGCACCACTCACTCCTGAGTGAGGCAATAAAGTGAGCAACTACAAGGGGTGCCGGGATGGGCCCCTGGTAAAGTATATACCCCAGAAAGGATTGTGATTTCACACAAGGCTGCATGACTCGACCGGAGGGCTGAGTAGCCAAAAAGGCTGAAGACTGAGGGCAGTGTGGGCACACGCACTTGGCCAAACAGGGGTGCTCGTGGGAGGTGAGGCTGTTACAGGCTGACAATTTCCATACATGCAAATAGATCCTCACGTATGCCACATCAGCGTAGCATCCAGAGCGAACGTGTACATCAAGGTCCCTCGCGGCACAGCTACACAGCAGAGCTACACTCAGAATATGCTGTGCAACTTGAGCTACGCTAATTGCAAAGCTTAAATCAAAATCGTTTATTTCGACTTTTGGCGCTATCTTCACAGCAGTTACTTCGAAACAGAACACTCTTCCCTAGACTTCCCTTACTCCTCGTACAATGACGGTTACAAGAGTCAAAATAAGGAGCCCGTTATTTCAAATTTATTTCGGAATAACTGACGTTATTTTGAAATAATTTCAAGATGGCGGACTTCTTACTCCAACTCCTTAAAGCCTCACTTCACAAGGCATAAGGGAAGTCAAGGGAAGAGTGCGCTGCTAAATGGACTCCTGGCTGGCACGGACGTGCAGTTCTTAGTCCCATGATGCTGCTCCATTCCTGCGCTAGCTACACTTGGTCACAAAGAGGCAGGCGTTAGCGCTGTCTGCATTCAGGCTGGACGCAGAGAAGGGTCTGAAATAACAACCGTAGTGCCCGCTACACGGGCACATGGAAATGCTTCAATGGCAGCTGCATAATGAGCCTGGTGTGTGTGCACACACCCAGACACAACCTAGCCTGGGCAGGGCTGTCCTGGCACCCCCCAATTTTAGCCAACCATGAGGGTGAGCAACGAGGGGGGCAGTGTAAGGAGTGAATAGGGGACGGGGTCTTGGGGGAAGAGGCAATGCAAGAGCCAGGGTTTGGAGAGAAGGGGTGATGTGCGGGCAGGGCTGCATAGCCCAGGGTGCGGCCACTCTACTGGCATCTGTAGCCCCCCCAGCCTCATTTTCAGGACATTTCCACTGCTCCTGATCCAGGGCAGAGAGAGAGAAACCGCTGGAAAGCCAAGCCCAGAGCACAGAAGCACTGGTCACGTAGTGCTGAGTGAGCTTCACTGGCACAGCGGGCTGGTGGAATGGCAGGTAAGGAAACATCTCCGAGTGTTTGATTCCTCCTGTGTTAGGGCCAACGAGACTTGATGGAAAATCTTTGTAAATCAAGAAGTTGCATCAAAGCAGACACCTGGTTTTATCTTCAGTTTCCTCCTGGTAGAAAGAACCTGCCAGGCCCAAACTTTGATGAGCTCCTCAGTGAACAAGGGGGTGTAGAAGAGGGGACCCCACCACTGGCACATCCCCTTGTGGCTCGGTGTGGCATCAATGGCTAGTCTCGCCTAGTGAGAATAGGGGCTCTTCTTTGGCCTTGTAGTCTCTCTGCTGCCAAGGTGGAGTGCTGAGTATGTTCTCTCTCCCACTAGCTTCTTTTCTTATATCCACCTAGCTCTTCCCGCAGCTGGACTCATCTTTAATTGGGACGGGCCCACCGCCGGGGGCAACCAGGTGCCTACTGGAGCTCTCCAGCTTCAGTTAACTCTCGGAGAGCCAGTGTGGGGTTTACATCTCATCAGAGGGTCGCACCATTAACTGTTCATCTTTGCTCAGGTGCTGCCCTTAGTTCAACTTCAGAGGACCCTAAGCTGGGTGGGAGAAATCATAAGGCACAACCGGTCACTGGCTGGATTCAGAATGTCCCTCTAGATCTACAAGAATCTCTACATGATCGTAGCTATGAATTTACTAAGTGCTGCAAAATTCTGGTGCTGTAAAACATAGAGGAAAGAGATGAATTCTTCCTCAAGGATCTTAAACGAGGATGAACCCTGAGAACCTTACTCATTCCCTAAGTCAAAGTAAGACCATAAGAACGGCCAGACCAAATGATCTTCTAGCCCAATGTCCTGTCTTCTGACTGGCCAATGCCAGATGCCCCAGAGGGAGTGAACAGAACAGGAAATCATGCAGTATCCCTCTCCTGTGATCCATTTCCAGCCAAACAGCCAGGAGGGGCAGGAATGGTGTCCGTAGCCTCCAATAGCCATCGATGGACGTAACCTCCATGAATCTATCTAGCTCTTTCTTCACACATTTCTCTCGTTCTTTTTTCTAGTCTTTACTCACACGCCTGAGATTCTCTTCCTTGGAGCTTTCAGACACTTCCCATTTTCCTGAACCACCACTGACATGTCACAGCCACAGCTAAACCAACATTTGTGATCTACTGCCTTGGAGAGAAGGCTGGTTACTGTGAGAACTCTGCCCACGTGTTTCGGGGAAGATGCAGCAGCCTGTGACAGCTCCTGGGAATATGTGCTTGTGATATAGAAGAGGTAAGAAGCCGCACAGACTCTGCTTTCAAAGAAACGCAGCATAATGGCAGTCGTGTGTCAGGGTTCCCAAGATGGAAGCGTTTCACCCATGTCTAGCTACAGAGATAAATAAGGAACAGCCTAAGCCAGCACAGATAGGCCATGCTGAATGCATGAGTCTGGAAAGCACCACCGGTTTAGAACACATCAGAACCAGTAAGAAGTTTTGTAAACAGACATATTGTTGTTGATTTCAAATTACCCTTTACTGTGGAATACATTAAGAACCCATAGAACTCCCGCGTAGCTATTGAACAAAATCTGCTCTTTTGCAGGATCAGCGAAAGAAAAATCCCTGCTATTGATCTATCATTAAAAATTAGTTGACATCAGTCCTTTGTGAATTGGTATTCGACAGAACCGGAGATATGCTGCCTATAGATTTTTCCCGAGTGACACGATGCAGAGATAAATTGACTAGTCACATAAAGCTCTCTTCCATCACATTAGCTCTATAAATAGTGATACACTGGGAAACAAAAATCCAGCCCTGTGTTTGAATATTTTCAAAGAAAACAGGCTTATAATTGATTTCATTGGAATTTCTAAGACGCTGCCCAGTGTCCATGTGGGTAATTTGGAAAGAAAAGACGCTGTCTTCCAATTGACGCATTTGGCAATTTTTTTTTTTTAAAACAAACATTGAACTAATTGTGTGGTTTCTGAGTAATACCTAGAAGAAACAGAGTGAAAATCTCCAAAATCCTATAGCCAGGCTAGCATACTAATTTGCTATATGGTCACACAGTATTTTTGCAAGGCTTTTATTTTAAAAGGATTCGTGCTTTTTTTCACATAGGCTTTTGCAAACAGCTTTATGGTTTCTGTGCCGGGTTAGCGAAATGGAAACACGTCTTTTTTTTTTTCATGTAAAGCTAAAAACACATTTGTTTGGTTCGTCTCATGACATACCCCAGTGACAGCTTCTCTACAGAAAGTCCTTATGATCCAATGAGATAAATGAAACTCTCAGGGAGATGACTGTATTTAGCTACCCACGGGCACTGGATAGCTGTACACGTGCGAAGTCACAGAATTCTTTACACGTTCTTCTGTGACAAACACATTTTCCCAGGGTGTAGATCTGACAGGGGGTGGGGGTTTTAGATAGGATCA
>JANRFK010004440.1:46236787-46248667 GCA_030068395.1 Apalone spinifera | reverse complement strand
TCCTTCTCCATCCTCACATCCCACCTTACACCCCTCCTCTACAGTGACGCCTGTGAACACCTGACCGTGGGTAGGCCACAGAGGGTCCTCAGGCACCCAGGGCTGTGAGGTCCCTTATTACCCACTGCCTCCTGAGACAGGGAGACATGGGTGTCAGGTCCCCAACATCTGTCACCCCTTCAGCCCTCAGCCTGCTGGCCTCTGAAGCACTAGATTCAAGAGAATATCACGGAAACAAAATGGTAGCACCATACCACAAACTAATAATCACCATGTTAGTCTGCATCTGCAAAAACAATGGGGTGTCCTGTGGCACCTCAAAGACTAACAGATCTATTAGGCCCTAATAAATGCCCTAAAACCACCTCATTGTTGTAACAAAATAATACAATGAGAGCTAGGGCCTACACTTTTTAACAGCTACCTTTCCTACCTCATAAAACAGGTTCCACCCACCCTGAATTCAATCTCCTGCAGGGCCAGCTGGTTTCCCAGGATCCGATTTTTCATGAAACCACCCTGCCCAACAAGAAGTCTCCTCAGCAACTGGATGTGGGTGTCTTTTGCCCTGTGACAAACGGAATCAGTCTTTTGCCTGTATTCACAGGCAGGGTGCTCCCCTTCCTGCTCCAACGGTCCCTTTTTACCTCAGGGTGGGTATGATCATTCGCAGCCATCCTTGATGGCATTCCCTCAACGGCTTGGAGACAAGGCAAGGACTGAGCCTTCCATTGCATCACCAGCTCACCGGGGTGGTGGTGGGAGGGAGGAATGCCCTCCTGCTTGAATTGGCTATCTGAGGCATACAATTCCCAGGTGACTAAGGCTATGTCTAGACTGCAGGCTTCTTGCGCAAGAATCTTTTATTGGAAGAGAGCTTCCACAAAAACTTCTTGCGCAAGAGCACGTCCACACTGCAAAAGCGATGTGCTTTTGCGAAAGACAGCGTCCAGACTGCCTGGATGCTCTCTCGAAAGTAAGCTCTGATTACTAGGTACAGAATGGCCACCAGGGCACCTGTGCTTTTTCCTCTTTCCGAGCAAAACCACCCCTCTTCCCCATCTACACACACCTTTTTGCGAAAGAGCTCTTTTGCAAAAAGATGATCTTCCTCATAGAATGAGGAATACCTACACCGGAAAAAACCCTCTGTTCTTTCGATTTTTTTACGCAAAAACATGCTTGCGGTGTGGATGCTCTGCAAGTTTTTTTGGAAAAAAGGCCGTTTTTCCTAAAACACTCTGTAGCGTAGACATAGCCTCAATGTTACTCAAAGTCCATACTCACGATTTTCACTGTAATTATATTATGCCTTAGGTATAATACCCGCACACATTGACCATGAGTGTTGATAACTTACAAGCTCTTGGTAAAGATCTCACAATATAACCTATAAAAGCCATGGAAATAATGCATTAGGGACGGGAGTGTGTCAGGTCTGAGCTAGGACTTGCTTATAAAGAACTGTTTGCCCTTGGCCAGTGGCAAAATGGGCCTTTGTCCCATGTGCCAGTACCTCGCCTATCATGCTCATCAGTTTGGTGTCACTTCTGCTCCCCCATTGGTTAGTGCATGTCCATGTGGTGTCTTCTGTACCTAAATGGTCGGATCATAGCCGCACAGACCACGTTGCTGACTGATATTGGAGAAGGGCTGGGGCTCCTAGCCGCTATGGTAATACAAATATTAAGAATACAAACGGACCTGAAGGCCAGCACTCTGGATCTACTCTTAAGTATGTTGGCCCAGATTTTCAGGCCAGCTCTGCACCTAAAGGCTTCGTGTGTTCTCACTGGTAGCTACTGGGTGTGGAAAACTTTTGAAATTCTGGTCCCAATTGGGGGCCTGGAGCCTTGTGAAAAATGGACTCATCGTGTTTATTCAGGGTGCATTGTTCCAACTGCCACTTGGTGAGCATGTGAGCTGAAGTTTTCAAAGCTGACTAGGGGATCTTGGCACCCAATTCCAATTGAAATTACCAAATGATGTAGGTCAATCCACTAGCCAGTTGTCAAAGTCGGAACACATGTTTCTGGAAACGGGACCGATCATTTTCCTGATTGGGACTTGCATTTTCTGAATCCTCTTTGGTGTTAGAGGAAAGATGAGGCTCCCAAAAGCGAGAACAAAAAGCTCTCTAGTGACCTTGACCAATATTAAATACTAATTGCCACAAATGAGGTTGAAGACACTAATGCTTTTACTGCATTATTCTTCTGGTGAGCTTTGCCATCCTCAAGTATGTGGAAAGGTGGCAGGAGGTATTACAATATTTTGTGGCATGTAGCACTTCCCCTGCCAGACCAGGGTGTTGGGAAGGGTGTTTCATTACAGAGTGTGAGATATGCTGGTATTATCAAGATGGGTTCCACATATGTCCCTGAACTAGACAGACTGTATTTTTGGTATTATTTATTTGAACAGACATTTGTGCATTTTACTCAAATTAATGCTTGTTACTATTGCTAAAAGACAAAATGTAGAGGAGCCAGTCATATAGAAATTACGTATATAGAAAAGGCAAAATACAATCACTCTTGGGCTACTTAATTTGTATTACAGGGCATCTCTAGAACATACACTGCCTACACAATTGCTATTTTACATTTGGCACAAGTGCACTGATTGCTATACAACAGCATTTCAGGGGAAAGAACATTGTCCAAAAGATATGGAGAATGTGTGTTTGTCTCATTCCACAGAGCAGTTTTATACATATTGAGCATTCTTTATCAAATATTTTTTGTACAGCTTGGACATCTCTGATGCGACACCCTCGGGACCTGAGTGGCTCTGAAATGGGGAGTTTAAGAGCTCCATGCTGGGGCTCCCAAGGTCAGCCTTCTCGGGGGCTGGGATTCTCAAATTGCTGCCAGTCCTGCTCTGGCCCAGGTTCCTGCTGGAATTGGGATTCCCCTGACTGCTGCTGGCCCTGCTCTCACCAGCATTCCTGGCCAGGGCTGGGGATTCCCCCCACACCTCGACCACTGCCTGCTGGTGTTCCCAGCTGGGACCGGGGATTCCCCCTGGTCGCCACCAGCCCCGCTTCCACCATGGATTCTGGCCAGAGATGGTGTTCCTCACACATCACAGCTGGGGCTCCCCACCATCCAAGGGACTCCCAGCTGGCTCATGCTCCTCGTTTCTGGGGCTCTTTGGTCCAGCAACATCCAAGGTCCTTCTAGACCACAGATGTTGCCAGACCAGAGAGTCCTGGATTTAGGAGGTTCAATATGTACCACCTGCCCACCGATTGCTAATTAAGTGGCTCAAGGTCAGATCTTCTTTCACCTAGCTGCTCATGCACGGTGGCAATAAGCTACATTTTGGTGCCTACTGGAGTTCTGCAAGTTGATATGCCAAGGCAACCTTGATAAAAGTGCCAGTAATTGTGCAGAACCTCTCCCCCCCACCCCCGTGCACTTCTGAACTAAAACACCGATTAAGTAATTTTCAGGTGATGCCGTACAGATTGGGTGAGTGATGTGCTGTGATAAGAAGACTCCTTTTGACCAAACCATGTCCCCTTTTGAAGCTCCGCTCTCTAAAATGTAGCAACCATGCGGACAGGACTTCAATCAAGGGAAGTACTGTGGGGCAGATGGGAGAAACATGAGGCACACCATTCCAAACCACAACGCCCCACAGGAGTCATTGTTCAGAGATAAACACGTGCAGATCCTACTGAGTTTTTTACCCTCTGGTATGCGTGGGACTATGGACTGTAGGTGGTAGCCTAATTAAATTTTGCTGAGAGAGACTTTGCAAGCACTTTCATTGTACATTCTGCTTGGGGGGCAAAGCTTAAGCATCATTAAATTGGCTCAAACATGATAGATTGCAAAATAAAGCTAAGATAAGATATTAGAGATGGGAAAGACCCCTTGCCCAGACTCCTGCCAGGCCAAGATTGCTCCCCAGAGTATAGTCCCAAATGCTTTGTCCAATCTGGTTTTCGGTTTGTGTGTTTCTTCTCTTAGTCCATGATTAGAATCTTGTTAACACAACACCTCCCACAGCAAATGTCCCAGTCCCAGGCTGCAAGCTCATTTGGAAGCATTTGTTTTTGTAAACCTGAACGAGGACTGAATGCCTCTACGCCCTGCTTTTAATTAATGAAGAAAGCTTAATATGCACTTTTTTCCATCAATCTGGCATTAAAATTGCAAAATTGCTTTTGTAGCAATTTGAGGAAGAGTTTGGGGCTATTAGAAGAAAATTACAGTGTACTTTTCTCTCCATGGTCCATTTGTCTATTTCAAAACTAAGGCACATTTCAAATACAAAAAAAATCAAATCACTATTACAGCAGTTCTTAAATTGTGGGTTGGGTTGCGCCGCCATCTTCATGGGGTCACCAGGACTCGCACTAGACTTGCTGGAGCCTGGGATCGAAGCCAAAGCCTGAGCCCCCCTGCCTGGGGCAGGCCTGCTGAATGGTAAAGGGGGCAGTTGCCACAAAGCCTGGCAATTTATAAGGGCCCAGGACTCTTGACCACCGCTACCATAAGAGTGGTGGTGGTCAGAGCCCTAGGCCTTTTAAAGTGCCGCTGGAGCACTGTGTGATGTGCTCCAGGTGGCTCTGAGGGCTGTCTGGGGTGAGTGGGCAGAGCAGCATGCTCAGGGTTGCCTGTTCTAGCCCCACCCCTTCTGCCTGATGCCTGGCCACTTCCAGGAGTATGGAGCCAGCCCCCCCCACCTTGCCCAGAGGCCTGGCGAGTTTGTTGGCCCCCATGACCTTGGGTGGAGGGGTTCAGATTCCAGACCCACCACCTGGGACTGAACCCTTTGCACTTCTGCATTGCCCCCCTGCTTGGGTCAGTGGGGCTTGGGCTTTGCCCCCCAACCCAAGGTAGAGGGGCTCAGACAGACTCAAGCTTCGGTCCTCCCTCCTAGAGTCAGGTGGTTGTTTTTCTTGTATGAAAGGGATACCGATGCAATGAAGTTTAGAACCCTAGAACTACTGGATGAAGAAACTATTGACATCAACTCCATCCATATTTGTATTCATTCTTTCTGAGTGCATTTTAATGCTAAATAGACAAATCCTTATTCCAATCTCAGTGACACCAAGGTAAATCAGGAGGGACCCACTGAAGTCAACGGCGCCTCAATGGGATAAAAAGTCTCAAAGAGGCCTAAGTTGTAGCCCACCCTCAACCACAGATCTTGATGGGGTTTCTTGAAAGCAGAATATTTTAATATGGTAGCAGTGCACTGAGTGTTCTGGGTAATATTTTTTACTTTTGGGATGTCTCCAGGGAATGCATCTTGAGTTTTTAAATGAGAAGCTTGTGATGCCTTTGAATCTCCCTAGCAGGACATGTTTGCTGTGTGCTGCAGAAAGACTTCACTAGTTCCCTACTACCTGCAATTCACCTTGCCTTTTTGCAACTTTATAAAATTGCCAGATTTAAAAGAAACAGAAAATAATTGGAAAAAACCAAGGTTGGCACCAACTAATAATTACTCCAGAGCATAGGGAGAAGGGGAAATTCCCAAAGGCATAAAAAATGGCTCTTCTTAAAATATAACTGTTTCATTTGGAGTCCGGTGAACAGGGACAAACGTGGTTTTCATTTGTGAAATTACAAAATAAACCCGAAATCTAATGACTTCCATAATTAGAAAGTGGTGAATTAGAAATGGAAAGGAACACCAAAGTGACCACACCTGGCAACTCAGCACAAACCCGGAGGTAAGTTTAGGGTTATGGGCTCAACATCGTTACCTATTCAGGGGTTGGTATTTTTAAGCACAAATCATAGTTTGTAACTTGCTCTGACATCCTTTTTCAATTCTGTGAAATACTGTAGACCACACAGCCTTGCTTCCTCAACCCTTTTGCTGGAGCTGTGTTAGCTCGTTTGCCTCTACAGCATGATCAGGACTTGAACAAGGGTTCCTTTTAGGGGTAGACATTGAAAAAAAGTCATGGAGCACTACAGGAAAGGGTCTACACCACAGTTTTCTGTGTTCAGTATGGAAAGACATCATCCAAATGAATCATATCATCCTCCCAGCAACAGAAATTTAATATTGCTGGAGAAGACAAAAATAAATCCGAGACAGCATTTCAAAGCAGAGTTTGGTATATGCCCACTGTTCATATGAAACTTCCCACGGTGGGAAGTATGTCTAGACTGCGAGGATCTAACGGAAAAAGATATACAAAATGCGCTCCACATTTTGCGTATCTTTTTCCGATACTTTTGTCAGAAGAGGCATTTCTGAAATTTGGCCCATCTGGACTGGGCCAAATTTCAGAAAAAAGCCTTCTTTTGAAAGCCCCCTTCTTTCTCGTGGAATGAGGAATACAGGGCTTCTGAAAGAGCACATTTGTTCTTCTGCAAAAAAAAGTGAAAGAGCAAACGCATTCCCTGGACATGGAGGAATTTTTTCGGGATACTGGAGGTATTCAAAAAAACCGCCCGTGGTCTAGCTGTACCCTTAGCCTGGATCTGCAAAAACAACGAGAAGCCCTGTGGCAACTTAGGGCTTGTTTATACTACGTAGAATATTGACACTGCAGCGGTTGATCTTCCAGGGTTCTAGCGAAGACCCGTTAATTCAAACTGAGAGGGCATCCTGTCAGCACCAGTTGTCCTGCAAACTCATGAGGAGAAAGGGAAGTCAATGGGAGTATTTGCTCCCGTTGACCTCTGGCTGTGTGGATGGCACGAAAACATGACTTAAGATAAGTCAATTCTAGCTATGTAATTAACGTAGCTGGAGTTGTGTATCTTAAGTCAACTTTCCCCTTGAGCATAGTCTAGGACTTGGACACTTAGGATGCATCTACACTGTACCATTATTTCAGAATAATTAGCGTCATTCCGAAATAACAATGCGATCATCTACACAGCAATTCCGTTATTTTGAAATAATATCGAAATAATGAGTGGCTTATTCTGACCTCTGGGAAGCTTATTCCATGAAACACACAAAACAGAGAATCAAAGGGAGTACCCGAGCCCTGCGGACGTGCCTGCCCCTCTCCCCTCAAACACTCCAGGAGTCACCCCCATGATGCTCCACTGCTGCTATTTCAAAATAGAATGGCCCTGGGGAGGGGCTAAGTTATTCCTCCCCAGTGCCTCCTGGGACTCTAAATCGAGGTCGTGCATCCACATTAGGGGAGCCTGCCTCGGACGAATTTTGAGATTTCCCCGTAGCGTGGATGCTCTATTTCGAAATAAGCTATTTTGGAATATATCTTCCGGAATAGCTTATTCCGAAATAAGCTTGCAGCATAGACGTACGCTAACAGATTTATTTGGGAGTAAGCTTTCGTGGGCAAAACCCCACTTTGTCAGCTGCATACACAACATGGGTTTTACCCACGAAAGCTTATGCCCAAATAAATTGTAGTCTTTAACGTGCCACTGGAGTCTTTGCTATCATAGGGAACTTATTATGGACTCCAATTCACCTTTCCTTTGGGTTTTAATTCCCTTTCCCCCTTTTACTGTACATTTTCCTTGTATATATTATAATAGAAGTGCAAAATTAATTAAAAAGAAATAATTCTGCAAACATATCATCACAAGTAATGACTAAAAAGCCATTTCCCATAGAAATGTCATGTAAGCAGATGAAGGAAATCAGCTTTAATTTACCAGATTGTAATCCGTTTCAAAAAACTGCTTACCACCAAGCTTTACTCCTTAATTGGAGCATTTTGTCTTTGTGAACTTTTACTTATTACCGCCTCATGATCTTTCTTGGCTAATATGCTATAAAGAGCTAATTAATAATAAGCCAGCCTAGCCAATGCAGATAGACTAAAGTGACGAGAGAATTAGATGTACATTATTCGGAAATAATGGTCAGACTGAAAAACAACTAAAGGATTTTATTGACTAAACCAGTTTAACAAATGACACTTAAGTAATTCATTGGCAAGTTAAAACAATGGCAGGAGTAGAAGCTTATTAAGTAATTTTTCTACCAGACATCATGCTGCGTTGGCTATAAATTTTTATTATCATTAATTAATTAAGAATGAAATATTCCGGTGATTAATTTTTATGAAAAATTCATAAAATATAATAGTGTCTAGAGAAGGAAATTAAGGTTGTCTGTGTTTATTGACTGGGCCATACAAATAATCTACTTCCAAATAAATTCTTAAAGTACAAACCCAGCACACGGAAAGTATTTATTATTTCAAACATCCATAAAACAAAGTGCTGGGATTGTTCTTATTTTTTTTCATGGGTTTTACGGCCATTTTGCATCTGAGAACAGCTTTGGTCAGCCTGTGTTTAGAGCTAAATTCCAAACTCAAATGAGATGCATGGAGTATTCACTAGCTTTGTCAGCACACATCAACGTTTCATCACTATTTCATTCAGAAAGGTGGTATACTCCATCCAAAAAACACTGTTCCACCTCTTTCAACCCCTGCTGAGTTCCTGCTGCACCTAACGCAGCTCCAAAGCATCACAGAATCATAGAACACTAGAACTAGAAGGGACCTTGAGAGGTCATCAAGAACCACCTAGATCATCCTTGATAGATGTCTGTCCAAGCTACTCTTCAGTATCTCCAGTGATGGAAACTCCTCAACCCAAGGTGTACCTCTAGCTCCTATTCCAGCCAATGCTCTGCCCACAACCTCAGCCTTTAGGCTGCCGTTTTCACCGTTTCCTGGCCTCTCCCTCCCTTCGGCACTCTGCACCCTACCCATCCTCTCAACCGCTCAAATCAGGCTATAGGAGACAGTTCAAGAGCTCTTCTTCTCTACCTGAAACCAAATGATTCCTCTCAGCCTGGCCTACTAAGACCAAAGATACACTCTACTTCCATAATAAGGCTCCAGGCACGTGGGTGGCTATTTGACTCTGTGCAAAGGCCCGGTGAGGCCACACCAGAGCATGGTTAGGTGACCACAAACATATCTGACACCCCTGTTGTTCTCTTCCACAAGGCTCTTCAACCTACTCGGCGGTATCCTTCTTATCAATCTGTTGTCTGAACACCTTCAGTTATAATAAGCCTTTTCTTGAGGCTAAACATTAATGAGATTTATTTGTGAGTTTCAAGCTCTGAATGCTCAGTAGCATTTGTAATCATTGTAAATGCTTTCGGTAAAAAAAACCTAATATTTTTAATCTTTTCTTCTGTTTTGAATGAGATGCATGTTCCGTATTTGCTGTATTCTAACTGTATTAGTATTTGTTCTCTATAGCTATCCAATCTCGATTATAGTTATTTGCATGGCAGTGCTTAGTACACAGACATGGACGTGAACAATATGTAGAAAGAAATTGTCAGCTGCAAACACTTCAGACTCTCTCTTTAGGAAAAGGATCAGAAGTGACTCTTCCCTAGGATTGCAGCTACATCTGTAATTATCAGAGGGAGTTCTAAGGTGAGACTAATACGGAAATTGTAATTTAATTTCATATCAACATTAGCTGTTTAGGTTGGATTAATTTTATTGCGATTTGGACACAGAACAGAATGAGCGTTTCATACGCTCCACGTATTTCAAAAGTGCCATAGATATATGATGAGTTAAATCACTCACACTAAACTATTCTTCCTTCCAATCCCCCAGGAACTCTCCACTGCTGTGAGAGCAACACCAGTTTGGTGGTGCTTAGGCATTGGCTGTGCTAGGACCACTGTCCATGTCATCGCGGCCTTTTGCTCCTCTATCTGCCTGTTGTATTCCCCTGTTAGACTGTAAACCCTTTGGGGCAGGGACCAGGATTGTCACACGTCTAGAACAATGGGGCTGCAGCCACTAGGTCCTGCCATAGCTCCACAAAACACCCACGGGTGTAGCAGTCGAGCAGGGAAGAGAATGAGCCACTGCTCAGCCAACAGGGAAATACTATGCATCCATGTTTATTTTGCAGCAGGAGGGCCAATATTAACCAGGATAGCACGGTTATCCCTTCGTTGCTTGTTCAAATAAAAAATACTACAGGACAGTTCACTTGCCCCAGGACAGCCACCAAAAGACATGAGCTGGACTTCAGCTTCTGAAGCTCTTAAAGTTCAATGGCATTGTCCAGTCCCAAGACTGTCCATCAGCATTAGCATTCATCCAGTCTTATGGAAAGGCATGTCTACATTACAGTGGCTGATCTTCCGGGGTTTGATTTAGCGGGTCTAGTAAAGACCTGATAAATCCAATGCTGAGACCTCCCCCGTTGACGCTGTCATGAGGAGTAAGGAAGTTGACGGGTGCGTTTCTCCTGTCAACCTCCCACTGTGAGGATGGCATCTAGCTGAGCTTAAGGTACGTCCACTCTAGCTATGTTATTTACATAGCTAGAATTGCATACCATAAGCCGACCTTCCTCTTTAACGTAGACGTGCCCGAAGACTTGAACTTAACACATTTCTAGCTGGGCGACAAGAGTACTATCCATACCAGCAGCTATACTATGATGAGATTTTTTTTGTTTGAAAATGGAATTTAAATACAGTTCTGTTCATGATAATGGCCTACATAGCTTTCCGTGATGGGTTACAATTTATCTTTTTTTCATGGGAAAAGAAATGGAAATTAGTAAAGAGATAGGAAACTGGAAAATGCTTGGCTTGAAACCTCTTAATTAATTAAAATATGCCCAAACACCATTTTGAAAACTGCAATTACAAACTCAGATGCCAGCGAACAACTTTTCTCTCAGAAAAGATTCCATTCCTCTTTAGCGTTTACTACAAGATCATGAAAACTAACCTGAAACAAAATAAGAAACTCTTGTATCAAGAGATATGTTCAGTAGGGTTCCATTACTGTCACTTCTCCTAAAGTAGAACATAACTCCATCCTCCTTTTCCATTTACAAAAGTAATATCATTACCTACCTTCCTCGTGAGATCAATATACATGATGGCAAAATGAGCCTACGAGTACATCTACACTCCCAAGTTTTGTGGAGAAAACTAATGTTGAGACACAGAAATCACCAAACAAAATGGCCAAAGCATGTTTACACTTACTCCCTCTGTCGACAGATTGTCTCCACATCGTTTGCTCCCCCATCGAATGGGAGAAATGTACTGTGGGTATGTATTCCACAATGCCTGGTGACACCATCTGTCACTAGATGTTGTGGAATCTTGGAACAGACTGCAGGGCATTTGGGGATCATACAAAACATCCCATCAGGCACCTCTTTGTTCCGGGGCTTCTAATGTCCTTTTGCGTCTTTTTTCCAACCGGCATTCTCTGCCATGCACTCTGGTATCTGCATTTCTCTCGCATGCTCTGTTAGGACCTCACACATGGCAGCAGAGTTCATCTTGACTTTACTGACAGAGGAAGACGACTGGGAGGAGCACGTCTACATTACAGTGGCCGATCTTCTGGGGTTCGATTTAGCGGGTCTAGGAAAGACCCGATAAATCAAACACTGATGGCTCCCCCATTGATGCTGTCATGAGGAGTAAGGGAAGTTGCGCTTGATGTGGACGGCGAGAACCTGCCATTGCATTCGGCAGTCAGGGTAGAGCAGTGATTTTGGACTGAGAAAAGCAGCAGTGATTGGAGGGATCACATCATCATGCAGGTGTGGGATGAAGACCTGTGGCTCCAGAACTTTAGGACGTTTCAAGTGAGGTCCTTGGAGCTGTGTGCTGAGCTGGTTCCAAACCAGACACCAGAATGAGAGCCGCTGTCTTGATTGAGAAGCGTGTGGCAATTGCTGGTGACTCCTGATTGCTACCAGTCAGTTGTAAATCCGTTTGGAGTGCTGTGTCAGCAGGAGGCGCTCTCCCACCTACTTAGCTTCCGCCTATCACTGAGGTGGAGTAATTATGCCAACAGGAGAGCAAGTCTTCAGCTAGGGCAGGGGTAGGCGGAGCCTCAGGTGGAAGGGGTGGGCCAGGACACTTCTGTGCTTCCCCGCCCACAGA
>JANRFK010004440.1:46171104-46214885 GCA_030068395.1 Apalone spinifera | reverse complement strand
GTCCATAAAAGGCTATTAGCCAGGGGGTAGGAATGGTGCCCTGGCCTCTGTTTGTCCAAGGCTGGAGATGAATGGCAGGAGACAAATCGCTTGATCATTGTCTTTGGTCCACCCCCTCTGGGGCACCTGGCACTGGCCACTGTTGGCAGACAGGCTACTGGGCTAGATGGACCTTTGGTCTGACTCAATGTTCATTGTTCTTGTTATGGCCATTCTTATGTTCTTATTATGTAAACTCTGCAACATAGAGTTACTACTTAATTTTATCAAACTGCAACTTTCAGACTTCTCAGGCGTTCATGGAGGGTGTGGAATCGGAAGTCAGCATTCTAAGGTGGGATATAGGCGCCAATCCGGCAAACACTCATAGAATCCTAGCGCTGGAAGGGACCTCGGGAGGCCATCGAGTCCAGCCCCCTGCCCAAAGCAGGACGAACCCCAACTAAGTCATCTCAGCCAGGGCTTTGTCAAGCTGGGACTTACCAACCTCTAGGGATGGAGGTGCTTAATTTTAGGTCTGAGAGTAGCTTGAGTGTTTGCAGGATTGGGCACCCTGATGACAGCAGGCTCCCATTGAGTAGGCCGACGTTACGGTAGGGCTGCTGCGTCCGTGCTTGGACGGTTGCGAGTGCTGTTGTGAGGATGTGTACTTGGGTAACGCTAAGTTGCTCTCCAACCCACCAGATCTTTCGCAAGACTCTCAGGGTATTCTTTCAACCCTGAGTTAGCCCCACCTCTTACCTGGGGGTTGCCCTCACAAAAGCCACCAGTCCAAGTCTGGTGGGTTTTTCAACCCAGGTTAGCTCTGGGGTCCAGCATGATGCCCAAGTGCTGCTGGATAATCCCCCCCCTGCGTGTCCAGCGGGACAGACGAGTTCTCCCACAATTACCTGGGAAAGATGCAGAGGGCAGAGTAGCTTATTGCAGCCCCAAACCCGCCGATGGAGGGAGCAAAAGGAGCTAGTGCTCCGGGATCTGGGGCTCCCAGCTGCCAACCAACCACTACCGCGGCAGTGTCCAAAGCCCCAAGCTCTATAAATCACCACCAGAGTGCTCCGGGGGGCTGGAAGGGAGAGCATGGCATGCTCCGGCTGGTGCAGCAGGCTGGCTACCCTAGCCCCACCCCTTCCACCTAAAGCCACGCCCCTTCCAGGAGCACAGCTCCCCGCCCACCTTACCCAGGGGCCCAGCATGGCTGTCAAGCTCCCCTGTGCAGCGCTAACAACCAGGGAAGAGATCCCAGATGTCCTAGACACGGACAGAGAAGCGCAGCCGTAAAAACGCTCCAGGAGGCTGGGCTTTGTTTGTGGGATGGCTGCTCACACCAGGAAGGCTAATCTAACTGCTCAGACCGAAGTCGACTCTGCCGCGCAGACATAACCTTGCTGCTCGCAGTAGGGGGAGCACAGCACTAACTATATGCCCTGGTCCACAGTCCCTAATTAAAAATGAAATGCAGTCCGTTCCGCAGAATGAACTTGACCCCCTTGAGGGGAGTTAGCAACGTTTTCTGTTTGGGACTATACAGCTGCACATTTCGTCTCTAGAAAGCACCAACACACTACATATTTGATTTCAGGTGGGTAAATTATTCATGGATCCAGTAAGTGGCTTCAGACTTCATGATCCCCGGCCACCTGGGAGGAACGTGGCTATTAAATGACCCATCCCCACTTCACCGTTTTCCCCGAAGAAGATGCCACTCCCAGTAATCTGAGGGAGGCTCAGAAAGCCCCTAATTCTCTCCACGCAATCATGGGTTTGCATGTTCTGAAAGCACATGCTCTCTCGGAGTCCAGCGGCTTAGCACTGGGTCATTACTGTCTCATTACACTGGGTAGAAATGCGGGACAGGCGCATTTCTCGTGCCGACCGGGTTTTCCCAATTCACTGGCCAGACGCGTGTACATTATGCTTGGTGCAAATAGAAAATTAGGACCATTTACCTGCCTTTTTTTCTTGCCTCTCGAAAGCTTAGACAGATGAGACATGCTGCCCTCAATCAAGAAAGATACATGCATATTTTTCCACTCCTCGTTTTGATCATTCGCACAAATGTTTTTCCCACTTTGTAAAATAATAGCTGCCCAAGGGCCTCTCCCAGAAAAGAGAATACATTCTCGGCAATGGAAATAGCGTGTCTGGCTTCCAAAACCACGCTGGGGTTTAATGTCAAAACCTTCATTTTTTGAAAAGAAAACTAGGTTGAAAATAATCATTTTCACCAATCCGCATCCTGCTCCCAGTGCAATCCAGAAGCCTCGGAGAGAAGCTACAGAATCTGTTTTGTTGCAGCACAGCAGAAAATTGTATTTCAGTGCTATGCACCCCATAAGCTTCCCAAAGGCCTGGGGATTTTCTTATTTCCCACCTCACCCCCACTCTCTGATAGATACTCACAGAAAGCAATCAAAGCAATATCAACCGTAAGGTCAACATGGAAAATTGGAAGGAAGTGCATTGTTTCTAGTTGCTAACATTTGGTTGTCAGAATTTTCTTAATCAACCCAAACAGCTTCTTGGAGACATCTAATCGGATTTTACCGAGTGCTAAACCAGAACCCTATTTTGACTCTCCTTTCATTCCAAGTATAGAAAAACCCTTTATCTAATACTCGGGCATCTAATCTAACTATAGCTGTGTTTGCATTTGCATGATGGGGGACTGAAAGACAGCCAAAGAACCATCTTGGATTTTATCTATGTTATTACTCCAATGGAGGATACAACAGATTTTTTTTCCCCACGAGCATGGCTTAAAACGGCTTTTAAGCTTCACTGGCTCCTTTAGAGTTGAACTTTGCTAACAAGAATGAGGGGAACGGTCCAGTGCAAGGAAGCATGGATTAATAGCAGCATGCTTTTCTAATGCACTTCAATCTGCTGTTCCTTTCACCAGTCTCATAGAATACTAGGACTGGAAGGGACCTCGAGAGGTCATTAATTTCTTGGATTGCACTTAAATTAAAAAAGTGATCTTGTGCTTAGAAAGGTGGGAGGCCACTGCTCAGCAGTACTTGGCTGAACTGGGCTGGATTGATGATGAATGATGAAACCTAACTTTATATTTAAAGCAGCATGGAATGTAGTAATTTCTTCCAGTTAAAACATCATATTTGGAAACCTGACATGGCACAATGTAGCAGCCTCAGCTTGGGTCATGCAGCAAGTCAAAATACTGATTCATAATTTTCACGTGCTTGTCATAGGATGACAGGGATTGGCGTGTCCTCCTGCTGAAGGCCATGGCATGACCAGCAAGCCTACCTCAGTTTCCCATCTGAGTCCCCAATAATTCCATGCACACTTATCCTCTACTCCATAAACAGGATTTCTTTCCAGAACATAGTTCATAAGAGTCTACAGTAAAAGTCTTAGACATGGAGTTTATTTCTGATCCCTGTTTAAACAGTCATTAAAGATCACCTGAAGTCTCATCTCTGGACATCTCATATATCAGAAACCGGCACCTTTGATGATGCATTTACTTTTTATCGCTCCTCTCCTGTCCATGTGCCAGGAGAGCTGCTGTAGCCCTTCGAAGTGTAGCGAAACCCTGCTCTTTACTTATTTATTACTCATTCAGTAATAAATAAGAAAGGCAAAGAAATTACGAAGGAAAAGGCAATATTGTCAGTGTATAAACGCCACCCAAAACTGCATTCCCTCTGTAAGCGTTCTGTGCATGTGAAAAAAACAAGTTACAGCTAATGATCATCTCAGAGCCTCTCTGGAAGCAGGGCCAAGCCAGTATTTTCACAGCTGAAAACTTCTGCCTGGTAAAGAAGTGCCATGTAAACACGATTCCATGCAAATTCCATCAGAGTGTTGACAAGCATAATAGACTCCAAATTTCTCTGACAGCAAGGATAACAGAACGATACAGCAATGCTCTGCAGATGACTAGCTCTGATCTTTTATTAGTTCTCCTAATTGTCTCTTGTTAATTTGTATCCTGCATCATAAGCATAAGCACTCACCTTCACAGTTTGCCCGGCTTCAGGACCATCCTGTAAGCAAAAAAATAGAGAAGACTCAGATAAATGGTGCTAACAAGCATCTCCTGGGAATTCAGAAATATTATCCATTAATAATTTAAATCCAATTTCATTGTGTGCTAATTTATAGTATTCTCCTGGGTCCCATTCAGTGCAAAGCCTGCGGGACCAGATGCTTTTACATTGCAGAGCGTGATGGAGGGGGAAATAATACGTAAAAAAGGAAATAAATACTTGCAACGTTGTGATTTTTCATGAGCTCAGAACCCTGGTTTTAACTGCTCGCAATAATGCGTCCATTATTTGTGGACGTAAAATACAGAGCTGCAAGCGCCGCTTTAAATCACAGCCCATTTATTTACATGCTTGTTATGTCAAAACCAGCTTTCGCATCCAGATTTGGTTTAAATAAAAGGATTGGTTATTTTGTATAAACCTACTCGGTCAATCTAGCTCCCTATGTTGCTGCAGAGAGCATCTCAAGGGCACATCTACCCAGCAGGGCTAAACTCAAAATAAGCTCCACAACTTGAGCTATGCTAATTGGAAAGATTAAGTCAAAATAGCTTATTGTGACTTTTGGCACTGTCTACACAACGGTTATTTCAAGTCAGAGCACTCTTCCTTCGACTTTCCTTACTTCTCGAAAAATGAGGGTTACTGGAGTCGGGGTAAGCAGTCCTCCAGCTCAACATTATTTTGACATTATGGGTAAGTCTAGACCTCAAGCTTCTTCTGAAAGTGAGCGTCCGCACCTCAAAACCGGATCGAAAAAGCAATCTCCTTTTTTTGGAAGAGAACATCCTGACTGCATGGATGCGCTCTCTCAAAAGAAAGCCCTGATTGTTATTCACAGAATGGCCACCACGGCATCTGTGCTTTTTTTGACTGCCTCTTCTTTCAAAAAATGTCCCTGTTCTGTGCCCAACGATGCCTTTTTTCGAAAGAGCGCTTTCGAAAAAGGCGTTCTTTCTCAGAATTTGAGGGTTACCAATGTCAAAAAACCCCCTGCGTTCTTTTGATTTAATTTTGAAAGAATGCGATTGCAGTGTGGGCAGGTGAAATTTTTTGAAAAAAGGGAAGCTTTTTCGTAAAACCATTGTAGTCTAGACATCCCCTATGTTGAAATAACTGCTTGCATGTAGACGGGGACTATGTTATTCTGGAATAATGGCAGTTATTGTAAAATAACGCTGCTGTGTAGACATAGCTCAAGTAATAAACCTACATAATGCACTTAGGCAACTTTCCCAGGAATTGGCTATCAGGAGAAATTTTGGTCTGCATGCAATGAGTTTACTCCTTGAATCATGTGTTGAAGCAAAAACACTCCTCTTTGTTTAGGCAGCTAACAAACAACTTTATTAATTAATAAAGCCCAGCATGAGCCAAACGTGGTCCCAGCAAAAGCAGGCCCAGTAAGGCTGGCTAATACAATCAATCCTAGTATTTTATACCCTTAACCAAACAAGTCTGACGTCAGGGCAAGAAATCAAAGCGGACTTCAAAGAGGAATTATTATCAGCAAAGAAAGAAACAGGTTTAGAGGGAGTTCGAGCTTCAGCTCAAAATAGTTCATTAACACATTCCAACAGCGCATCCTTCTGGCCTCTCCCCACCTCGGTGAAGGCCAGTTCACTCCCTATAGTATGCGTGGAGACACAAGAAACTGAAATGGCTTTTGTTATACAGAATGGCTTCTAGCTAAATATGAAATGGTCTCTACACGTGTGAGTACCTTTGTTAAGAGCTATGCCTTGCAAACCCTTTCTACTAGGGGTAGTACTTACTGCAAACCAGTGATACTACTGGTTACTTACTACCTTACTACTACACCTGGTAGGGTTTTTCAGGAAGGCACCATTTTCCAGACTCTTCACTAGCCCAGATGCGGTATTTGATTGCTAACTGCCATCTGTTGTGAACGCCACAGGTAACGATATGCTGAGTAAAGCAAGACTATACTTCCTTACGTTTGTGGAGCATTTACTGCTCCTTCGGTGGGAGCGTCGTCTTCTCAGCAGTTGTGGAACAGGGTAAAAAGCTCAATAAAACACTGCAAGGAAGCAAAGCTTTGGGATCCAATTAATTTACAAACCTGAATCGAAATGGTGAGCGAAGTGCCACGGAAATGTTTCTCCACCACATTTCCAACCTGTTGTGTCGTGTGAAACAAATCAGCCACTTCTTCAGGACGCAGGTCGCGGAAACGCTCCACAGGCCGGAGTGGGCAGACAAGGACGTCTGAATTGGAAGCAGTTAAGGAACATGTGCAAACCTAGGATAAGAACTTGTTCCTTCCCCCACCATAACAATAGGTCACCCGCTCAAGTAATAGGCTTTCCCCTTTATGGTTAAACTCACCTTGATTTGAGGGTGACAACTGAAGCAGTGGAAAGGATAGGGTTTTGTGAAAACACAGCAATCATATTATGGCTGCTTCAGAAACCATTCCCATTTCCTCACACATCTCTCTTTGGGGCCAACGTTTTTCCACCGTGGTGCCTAAGACTAGATATTGGACATTTCTGTGTCTTTGGGAAAGTGCCCTGAGCACTCAGGTTACATCTATACTATGAGTGTTCTCGGAAAAAAATATGCTAATGAGAGGTTCATTTGCATGAGTCACGATCTCATTTGCATATTTTCTGCAGCTCCATTTTTGCACTAGGGGTTTTTGTGCAACAATAAGCAGCATGGACGTTTTCTTTTTGCACAAAAAAAAAAAAAAACCTTTTCTGTGAGAGCCTTATGCTCAAAAAAGGAGGAATACCAATCTTGTGGAAAAAGGGGTTTTTGCACAAAAAGAAAACATCCATACTGCTTGTTTTTGCACAAAAATCCCTAGCACAAAAACGGATTGGCAGAACATATAGAAATGCGATCATGACTTATGCAAATGAGTCTCTCATTAGCATATTTTTGGCCAAGAAAACTCGTAGTGTAGATGTAGCCTCAGAGTCTAGTGCTGTTGTAGGCACCCTTTACTAGAGGGGCCTTTGAACTGAAGTGGGAGTGTTTCAGTTGGGAAGATCCTGACTACAACTCCCAGCATGCCTTGGGGGGAGAGAGAGACAGAGACTTCCTCTATTAGGACGTGCAGATGGAGCATTCGCTGGGCTCCACTTCTGGGGAGGAGCTGAGATGGCTGGATGGTGCTCTGTACTTACTAGGAGCCGCTGCTGAGAGCCTGCCGGGCTTTGGTCAAGCAGGGAGCCTTGGGGACTTCACTGGAGTTAAGGCAGAGACCATTGCTGTGCCCAGAGCTGACTAAGCTGGGCCTGCAGACAGCAGTGCCAGCACCCTCCTTGCTAAGGAAAGTATTTGCAAGGGGGGGAGGGGGAATAGCCAAGATACCTTAATGGGTGGTCTGAGTCTGAGAAGCGGTGGAGTGATCTTTCCATCCAACCAGTCCCAGGGCTGCTGACACTGGGGTCAAACAATTCCACTCTTCAGAGGGGTGGTGCAGCTTGGAGGGAGCCCAGATTAGAGATGTTCTGTCTCCTGTTGCCTTGGTTGGACAGGTTTCCTGGGCCAACCGAGTGCTAGCTCCAGCATCATGATTTTCAAGTGCTCCCATGCAATCCCATCCAGAGCAGCGCTCACTCCAGGGGTGGGGCAACTGGTGGCAGAGTAAATGCAAGTGAGACGTGTTTCCTGTACCCACTGTGAACGGGTTCACTGACCTGCCCCCTGCTGGTTTCAATTATAGTTGACATTGAATCTCAATGTTTTCTTGAGTTGTACCACGGTTTCTTGAGTTGTTCAGTAACGGTGGCTTAGCGCCAGTGCTTTTTTTGCAAAAAAAAAAAAAACAAACCAAAAAGGTGCCGGTACTCCAGGGGAAAAGTTGTTGAGCTGTGGCTAGAGGTACTGGTACTGTGTACTGGGCAGTACCGTCACAGAAAAAGCCAATTTACATTTCTATTGGGGCGCTCCTGTTTACACTTCGTATTTCTCAGTTGGACCCATTACACAGAGGGTTTACCCTGGGAGGCCCCCAAGGCAGGTCACTGTGTATGAAGCCCAGCCAGGTGGAGGCACCACCAACTTCAGTTTCCTTTACAAGTAGAAAGGCAGCAGCAGAGAGATGGAGAGAGGCTCCTCCACCCATCCAACACTGCCACTGGCATGCTCGGCCCCTCCTTGACTGTCAACATCGGCCCCCCCCGGTGAGTGTTGCCTGTTCCCCAGTAACCAGAGAAGAAAAGGGAGCTTCACTGGGAGAGGCCAGTGTGACATGAACCCAGGCTGTAGGGTCCCTTGCTAGCATCAGTCCTTACTGTGGGGGTCAGCTCCCCAGCTCCACTGGCCACCAGCAACACAAACACTCCTTTGAAGCCTCCCAGGTAACTGCCCTCGTTCCACTTGAGCACTGTCTCCCTTCAGCATCCAGCCCCAGCTCCCCAGTACAACAAAGAAGCAGTAGCGCCCAGCTTCCTTGTGCCACCTCAGATCTCTGTTCTGCTTCATACATAGTGAAATTACCTCTAAGTGTGTTTACCAAAGCAGAGCAATTAAGACAGGAGAGAGCTGGAGTACTGGAAACAAGTGGTTACCTGTACAATAACATCATAATACATATTCTGGAGTCTAAACTCAATTAACAAGACACACTCTCGTGGTACAGAGCAGTGCTCCCCAAAACTCCTTGCAGGTCTTTAAGTTAGCTGTGACACTTCTTTCATGGGATAGGCACCCTATCAGTTTACCTCCTTGGGGAAAGACTCCAGGGTCTCTTTGTACCCACGATATACAGCCGCTCCCCGAGTTACAAACGAGTTATGGACCAACATTTGGTCCAACACTACAGACCAACACTTGGTCCGTAACTCGAAGTGTTCGTAATTCAGATCCCATAGAGTTACATGGCAACCGCGCTTTTCATAAGCGCAGATCGCTGTTCGTAACTTGGATCCACATTTACGACCGCTTTGGTCGTAAGTGCAGATGGTCGTAAGTGGAGGCGGCCATAAGTCGGGGAGCGGCTGTACCAGAATAACCCTTTGTTTCTTGCCACCAGCAAGACAACCTCCTGTTGTTTTATTAGTACAATTCTTATTTCCTGTTGATTTGCTCTCTTGGCCCTGATCTCCATGAGATTTCAAAATTATAAGCGCAGCGTCAATACTACCAACCCCATTATTTCGAAATAACAGTCTGGTTCCCTCACAATCTGTACTCCTGCTCTCTTTGGGGAATAAGCTTATTTCAAAATAGTTATTTCAGGAGTTATTCTGGCAAATTTAGTTGTTCTGAAGTTATTTCCTAGTGTAGACAGGCTCTTGTAGATTTCACAGGATTTTAGTTTACAATCAGCCCCGTATGTGTTAGACATAAATTGTGAGGCCTACAAATATGCAATATACAAATGCCCTGATTGGGAGACATCTGTTGCCTACTGCCTGGAAGGAACATTTCCCGCATATGTCACCTCCTGGCGACCTACCGTAACACCAAGCTGCTTAAAGCACAACTTTCAGTATAGACACATCGCTCCTTAAATACGACCCATGCACAGTTTGCAATGATTACGATGACCAATGGCTCTCAGTAAAGACCTCACATGCCACCCTTTGGTAGCCATCCTTCAGGGATCTACCCAGGGGAGCGCTATAAGTCACTATGCACACACTGTGCCTTCTAGCAGCTGGCACCAAGCAGTGCCTAAGTCACAGCTGGCTTGAAGCACTTCTGAAAATCAGGCTTCATTTTACAGTAGCCTTCCAAACAGGGCACCGAACACAGCTGATCGCTTTTGAATCTCATCGGTGTAAAGCCCCTACCGTGAGGCTTCCATGTTTAAAAATGGGGAGCTCTATAAATAAGACCAGGGTCGTGACTTTAGTAACGTTGCAGCTGCCAAGTCCTGGGCATCTTCATCTATTATTAATATCGTGTAAGTATAGTTAGTTAATTAGAGCTGTTGCCATTTTTGCCTCCGATCCAGAATGCTGCACACACATTTTTTGCCTATTCTCCCTCCTCACAAAGCACTTCCCGGTCCATGAAATGTACCATCATGGAAGGGTATCGAGACAATTCACAAATGATCTCCTTAGAACAGAACGTCCTGGTCTATCCTACCACTACATCCAATGTAAACAGTACTCTAGTTCCTAATTTGGGACCATGCAACCACTCACTACGAGGCATAAGTGTTTCTGAGGGCATCTCTACGCTAGGAAATTATTTCGAAATACAGCTGCTCCCCGAGTTACGACTACCTCCACTTATGACCATCCGCACTTATGACCAAAGCAGTCGTAAATGCGGATCCCATTAACAAACGGCGATCCGCGCTTACGAACAGCGCGGTCGCCATGTAACTCTATGGGATCCGAGTTACGGACCAAATATTGGTTCGTAACTCGGGGAGTGGCTGTAACTTATTTCAGAATACAAACTCCCAAAATAATAATTTCAAACTAGCGCACTCACACTACAGGGAAGCTTCAAAATTAGTCCAAGGCAGGCAGGTGGATGTGCTACCTCGACTTAGAGCCCTGAGACTCGGGAGTAATTAGTTTGAATGCCTCTGGGGAGTCATTATTTTGAAATAGCCCCAGAGCATCCGCACTACTGCTAATTCTAAATAACTATTTTGAAATTAGCGTTATTCCTCGTGGAAAGCAGGAGTTATTTCAAAATAACCAGCCCCTTATTTCGAAATAACGGGCATGGCAGTGGGGACGTGCCGCTTGTTATTTCCAAATAAGGGGAGTTAGTGTAGACCAGGACTTTGTGTGAGGACAACCAAGGTGGCCCAAGTAGAGAGCACTTAAGGCTTGAAACTCAACTAGTTCAACCACACCTTTTCAGTGGCGTTGCTCCTGATTTACACTAGTGGGAATGCAGAAAAAGGCCCTTAAATAGACATGTAAACACTGGCGAGCATATGGTACAGAAGCACATTATTTGTTCCATATTAAAACACACAGTCTAATAATGGTTTTGAGAAAATTAAGTTACACGAGACTGTAATAGACTAGTATTGTTCACTGCAATTTTAGTCCTGCAAAGATAATAGGTTTTCGGAAAGGAATATAATAAAAACAAGACAGTAGTTATTCCCCTTTTCTGCACCTCAGCTTACCCTTACAGAGTTTAGTTTTTCGAGGCTACGGTTTTATCTCTCTCTCAACACCTACATAAGAACAGCCATACTGGGTCAGACCAAAAGTATCCTGCCCACCAACAGTGGCCAACACTAGATGCCCCAGAGGGAGGGAACACAACAGGTAATCTTTATGTGATCCCTCTCCTGTCACCCATTTCCAGACAGAGGCTAGGGACACCATTCCTACCCATCCTGGCTAACAGCCATTAGTGGACTTAACCTCCATGAATCTACCTAGCTCTTCTTTGAACTCTGTTCAAGTCCTAGTCTTCACCACATCCTCTGGCAAGGAGTTCCACAGGTTGACTGTGCGCTGCATGAAGAAAAACCTCTTTTTGTTTGTTTTTAATCTGCTGCCTATTACTTTAATTTGGTGAGTCCTAGTTCTTACGTTATGGAAACAAGTAAATAACTTTTCCTTATTCACTTTTTCCATACCAGTCATGATTTTATCGACCTCATCATAGCCCTCCTTAGTCTCCTCTTTTCTAAGCTGAAAAGTCCAAGTCATTATGATCTCTCTTCATATGGGACCCGTTCCAAACCCCTCATCATTTTTGCTGCCCTTTTCCGAACCTTTTCCAATGCCACCTTCAGGAGGAGCCCCATATGTTTTAGAACTCGCTGCCATCTCTGGTTTAAATGCAAATAAAATTGCATGCAAAACACATGCAAATGTCACAGAGAAGGATTTCTCTTTCTCGGCATGTGGAATGGTGGCCAGACCCTCTGGCGGCTATGCAAGCGCCTTGAAGTCTCGGGAACAAACCGTGGTCCCTTAGCCTCCTTCAAATTCCCTTTGAGTCTGTGAAATGTCAGGCTGACCTTTGCACAGCCTGCAGCAATGCTTCTCCCACCAGGCTGGGGAGCCTATAGACTAGCTCCAACAAACTGGCAAAGTCCCAGGATCCCCGGCGTTGCAGCTAAGCCTTCAGGTCCTCGTGCTGCTCTACAGCTGAGGCCTCCAGGATGGTCCCACTACTCCTGTTTATCAACTCCTGTCCCTTCCTGTGAGTTCCCATTGGTTCCACTCTTCGAAAGTGACACTGGGTGTGTCCCCAGCCTGGCTGCTTGTCCACACTGGAAACTGCCTGATAAGTAGCTACAGAATGGGCAATGAACACGCCTAGGATACGTCTACACAGCGGGGCTAACGTTGAATTAATCTACACAACTTCAGCTACGTCAATTGCGTCGCTGAAGTCGAAATAGCTTAGCTCAGCTTTTGGAGCTGTCTAAACAGCAGGAAGTCAAAGGCAGAGCACTCTCCCTTATTCCTCGTGAAATGAGGGTTACAGGATTCGGAGCGAGAAGTCCTCCAGCTCAACATTATTTCAAAATAAATGCTGGCAGTGTAGACATGCACTATGTTATTTTAGAATAACGTCAGTTATTCTGAAATAACGCTGCTGTGTAGACATAGTTCTAGAGCCCACCGCACCCAATTTCTCGATGATTCTGGCTCATCTTCCCCCAGTCCTAGTGAGTCGGTGGACACCCTGAGTCCCCAAATGTGAAGAATTGGGTATCCTCCCCATTCTTTCCTCCCTTATTGAACCCCCGATCTATGGGTTGCAGAGATAGTCGCTGAATCAAATATATGATGCTGCTCCGGTGCTAACAGAAGAGAGGCTGAAGTTAAGAGGTTCAGACAAAAGTTATGCCAGCCTGAGCTTCAAAATCTCTGGCAACACTAGTGAGGTCTCTTCAGATGAGAGCAAAGGTCTGCACGCTCATGTAAACAAGGAGGGGATTCATTCACAAAACAAAGCCGAGGGAAATACATTTGCAAATCTGCTTTGAGAAAACAGAAGTTTCCCAGAGATGCGGCGATGAATCAGAATGACGATGGACAACATCGGAGCAGATCTTTGCCTAACTGGGACTAGCTTTTTCAAAAGGAGTTCACACCTAGAGCCCCCTATGGTGCTCAAAAGCACAAGAGAAATCTGATGCCAGTGTGGATGCTAAGTGCTGCTGAAAACCTGTTGTGTAAGACCTGGTCTGCACTAGAGCCGAAGGTCGACCTAAGATATGCAACTGCAGCTATGTTAATTATGTAGCTGGAGCTGACGGATCTTAAATCACCAGCCACACAGAGGGAGGCTGAGGGGAGTAAATGCTCCCGTCGGCTTCCCTTACACCTCCTGAGAAGCAGGAGTATGGGGGCCAATGAGGGCACCTTCTGAGTTTAATTTAGTGGGTCTTCCCTAGACCCACTAAATCGAACCCTGGAAGATCAGCCATGGCAGTGTCGATCTTCCATGTAGTGTAGACAGGGCCTAACAAAGCAGCAGCGACACTGACTAATATTTTTACTATAATTCATCACATTAAAATATTTTGAAAAAGAACAAATACGTCTTGAGGTGTGTTTAGCTAGCTGGAATGAGCAAACAGAGAATATTAAAAAAGAGTCGGGTTGGAGGGCTTTTGGTTTTCTGATGCTCAATACCCACCTCAGGCGAACACAGCCAAAGGGCGTAATAAAGCTCCAATAATTTATCTGCTAGTCGCCCAAGCATGCTGTACAAAGCACCTTCATAGAGGATGCTACTGGTTGAACTTAGAGCCCCTGGGGAAAGGAAACTCGCTGTGCCGACCTGATTTCCATACCAGGAAAAAAAAAGGAGTAGAAAAACTAATTAATTTTACCCATAAAAAGGAAATTCATGTCAACAGTAAAACAGGAAAAAGGACATTTGTTTAATCTGAGTTCATTTTTCAAAAGGAAAGAAGGAAAGCTTTTGCCCTTAGGACATCAGATACTTAAATAGATAATTATCCTTCCTCTGCAGCACTGCTTTGTTATCATGGGTCAATGAACCATTCATAAATGAAGAATTTCCCTTTACTTACCTCTAGCAAAAACAGATTCCTGTTCATGTTTTGCCAGTTTCTCTCTCACGTACCCTCTTACCTCCCAGATCAGTAGTTTGATCTCCAGCGAGCTTGCAACAAAGGTCCCAAGCATAATTTGCTATACTAACCATGGTTTCTATAGCAATGGAGTAATATGGTGTTCCTTGCCACACCGTTGCATAAGGCAAAACAAGGGCCCATATTTGCTCATGCTTTTATAACACGAAGCACAATTAGAGAAGGAAGTTTTGCTGGACTGTGACAGAAGACACCGATATTCTATTCTTTGCTCTGCCACTGACTAACTCTTGTCTTAGGCAAAGCATTTTATCTTTCTGTTCCTCCTTTCCCCATCCCACGTTTTAACAGTCTTGTCTCCTTAGGCCAGGTCTTCACTAAAGGGGAAGGTCAAATTAAGATACGCAACTCCAGCTACGTTAATTACGTAGCTGGAATCGACGCACCTTAATTGGAGTTTTCCTACTGTCCTCACAGTGGGAAGTTATATGTGTTCACTTTTTTTGATTGTATCCCTTTGGTATATATGGTCATGCCAATTTTCTTCCACAATTTGATCTGAGGAAGTGGATCTGGCCCACGAAAGTTCATCACCTAATCTTGTAAGTCTTTAAATTGCTGCATAGTCCTGTCTTTTGTTTCAGCAAGATCAGACTAACATGGCTACATCTCTTGTACTATTCTAGAACTGGAAGGTACCTTGAGAGCTCAAGTCCAGTCCCCTGCCCTCACAGCAGGACCAAGCACCAACTAGATCATCCCTGATGGGTGTCTGTCTAAGCTGCTCTTAAATATCTCCAGTGATGGAGATTCCACAACCTCCCTAGGATCCTTTTGGAGCCAAAATCATCCGTTAGTTACCCTAATTCCTAAGCATAGTCCCCAGGTATATTTTTAAATCCTGCAGAATTATTCATGCAAAAAAAAAATGTGGATTTATTTTAAATTCCCATTAAGGGAGGTAGGCGTGTTGCACGTCTCAGAAATGTAGCCAAACACCATTTCCATTCGTGTAGTCATCACTCTCCCGTGGAACATGTCTGATCTTTCCTATTCCCTTTTGCTAAGCACCATCCGCAATAATTTCATGAGTTTCATATTCATTTTAAATTGCCACTGAATAAGGAAGTTTGTACGTGTAAGCTTTGATGAGTACAAGTTACATATTTCCTTCAAAATCTTCTGAATCAGGCCACGCCATGAAATAGAATACATGCAGTTTAATAAGCTAATGTCTTTGTTCTAAGGAGTAAGGCAGCTTGTTATACTTAATTATAACGTACAACTATATGGTCCTAGCTATAAATCCAGCAGAAGTCTCTAAAAGGCCATTTCTTTTTTCTACACATGAGCATCCATATTCTATGTGCCTGTATTGGTTTATTAAATGAAATGGGAATTGCTAAACTTTCCAGAAACTATAAACGTACACCTTTTTATTACTCTACTCATTGCAAAGGAGTTCCATAGGCATAGAGCTGGAGTACAGCAGTGGTGAAGCAGACCAAGTATTCACAAACTAATGTTACAAAGAAGCATTTGCCAGGCGATTTCCCATGCTCACATAGAATCCTAGGGCTGGAAGAAACCTCAGGAGTCATCGAGTCCAGCCCCCTGCCCACAGCTGGACCAATCCCAACCCAATCAGCCCAGTCAGGGCTTTGTCAAGCTGGGACTTAAAAATCTCTAGGGATGGAGATTCCACCACCTCCCTAGGGAACCCAGCCCAGTGCTTCATTTCCCCTCTAGTGAAATAGTTTTTCCTAATATCCCACCTAGACCTCCCCCACTGCCACTTGAGACCATTGCTCCTTGTTCTGTCATCTGCCCCCACTGAGAACAGCCTCTCTCCATCCTCTTTGGAACCCCCCTTCAGGTAGCTGAAGGCTGCTATCAAATCCCCCCTCACTCTTCTGTAGACCAAATAAGCCAAATCTCTCAGCCTCTTCAGAAGTCATGCGCTCCAACCCCCGAATCATTTTGGTTGCCTTCCACTGGACTTTCTCCAATGCCTCCACGTCCTTTCTGTAGCGGGGGGCCCAGAATTGGACATAACACTCCAGATGTGGCCTCGCCAGTGCCGAATAAAGGGGAATAATCACACCTCTCGCTTTGTAAAGGCTTTTGAATACCACTCCTTGATCAAGTGACTCCAAAGCATCCAAGCCATGCATAAAGTAGCTAAGGTACTGGACTGGAACTCAGGAGATGTGGTGGCAGTTCACAAGCTCTCCCAGGAAAACTCCCTGCATATTTTTAAAGGTGCAGAACACTGGCATTTCACAGTTATAGTATTTTATTTCAAACCCGACCTAAGACAGCAACGACAAGTAGCTGCGTCAGCCAGCTACTGTCTCTTGACCCATGATGGCACAAAACCATGCTTTCCAACATCAACCGTAACCTTTGGTCTCGGCACTCTCCTTCTTAGACAAGGCTAGCTATCCCACACCCTCCCTTGGGGTTGGCATTGGGAAAAGTTCAGGTTCAGAGAACGGCAACAAACATTATTAGGGATTTGGAATGGGTGCCATATGACGAGAGATTAAAAAGACCGGGACTTTTCATCGGAGACTAAGGGGGGATATGATAGAGGTCTATAAGATCATGACTGGTGTGGAAAAAGTGAATAAGGAAAAGTTATTTACTCATTCCCATAATGTCAGAACAGGGATCACCAAAATAAATTTATAGGTAGCAGTTTAAAATAAACAAAAGGAAGTTTTTTTTCACACAGTGCACAGTCAACCTGTGGAACTCCTTGCCAGAGGATGTGGTGAAGACCAGAGCTTTAACAGGGTTCAAAAAGAGCTAGATAGGTTCATGGAGGTTAGGTTCATCAATGGCTATTAGCCTGGATGGGTAGGAATGGGGTCCCTAGCCTCTGTTTGTCAGGATGACAGGAGATGGATCACGTGAAGATTACCTGTTCTGTTCACTCCTTCTGGGGCACCTGACATTGGCCACTGTTGGAAGACAGGACACTGGGCTGAATGGACCTTTGGTCTGACCCAGTCTGGCCTTTCTTAAATTCTTATGTTCTGTTCTTATGATCTCCCTGTGTGATCTTGGACAAATCACATCAGTGCCTCACACTCAGTCTGTGAACGATAGTTTGTAATCCTTCCTTTCTCCCACCGTTGGTCTGTTGAGCTCTTAAGCCATCGGTGGCATAGCGCCTCTCTCAGCATTTGTATTGAGCAAGCCTAGCACAGTGAAAGGCTGCTCTGGGTCGGGGAATGTAGACACAGCTATAAAGCTTTTGCTGGGATGATTGAGTTGTGGTTGGTCCTACTTTGGATTCCATGAGCTTCTGAGGTCTCTTCCAGCCCTAGGAGTCTATGATTCTATTATGCCAAATAAAACGAGCGATCTTTATGACGTTGATTCTGTTTTGTCAGGTGGGCGTGTCAATGCCTAACATGTGCATGGGCATTTGGGATCATGCACACAGAGTACAGCGATCACTATTAAAATGTCTTCGCCCAAATGGACGACATGGGTATCGCCTGTGCTACTGTGGAAGGAGAATCTCTCATCTCAGCTACCCCTGTTCTGTCACTGTTGATAAAGGTACATGGTGACAACTGCAAGTGGAAGTGTCCACCCACCAAACATGCATGACATTTTGGCGTGAAAAATCAGAACCAGCCACACTGGTCATTCACTTTGACACTGGAATGGGAAGCCCAAATTATTAGAGCAGCATGTCTGCGGCTTACCCCAACTCTAGTGAAGTCAACCGGGCCTGGCCTTTGGACCTGGCCCTCAGCGTGCTAATGGACTCGGCACAAATTCACCCACGAATGGTCAGCTTGACTTCTAAACTGTCCACCAAGTGGGCCGAAATGCAGGCATTTCTGCAGAGCACTGCTCTAAAAATCTCTGCAGAGCTAGAATTGTGAGGAGAAAAGGATAGAATATGTCCCTGATGATCGTCCAACGGCCACGACCTAACAAAGTATAGACTTGGAATGGGCTTTTGTTCTGTTTAAACCTATTTATTCGCGGTAGACAGCACATGCTCCATGTTGGCGTTTGTTTTGGTTTTTCAGGCTGAGCTTCAACCAAAGCTTTATGAAGACACACATGAATTATTTTACGGGTAGTGTCGTCCGGACAACGAAAAAACAAGCATTGCCCCTCATTAGAGGTATACTAGCAATTTAATTCTACAAGTGACTTGTTTAAAAAGGAAAAAGTCCATGTTTTTGGTCTTTAACAAATACATCATTGCTCGCCTTTTTGCAATACTTGCAGCTCTGTTAAATCGCCCGGGTTTGATTGATACCATCTCTATTAATGTTGCCTTCAGAGTCTGCTTCCAAAGTCTTCATTTGGAAGTCATAGAGAGGCCAGGCACCTACACACAGTCTGAATACTCTCATATTTCCCCATGTATTTCAGAAGCCTTTGTTAATATCGTACAAGACAGCGTTTGATAATTTGCACTCCTGACTTTGATTATCCCTTACGGCTGAATGTGTATCACCCATTTACAAAATGACTCTCAGCAAGAAATCTCTTGTCTTTGAGATTAAGGCTTTGCTCATCTTACATCTTATAGCTCCTTATTGTTGTATGAATAGCAGGATTAAGACTTCATTTCACACATGCAGATTGCACGACCCGTTCAGATGCGAGCCGCAGGTATTGCTAGAATATCTTTCTAATGAGAGGACATAGAGAAGAGATGCGCAGGGATAAGCTATGGTGGGTGTGAGACTTTCAACTTCCCACGAGTCAGTTCGACCCCACCTGGGGAGAAAATGAGGCCTATTAGTATGGCTGGCTGGAGGCAAAATGACTAGTTTCATGGTGATGCAGTCAATCCATTTATTTTGTAAGTCAGTAGGAAAAGAAAAGAAACGTTCAGCCCCCATATATAATGTCTGAGGAGAATGAACCCATATTAGGGATAAGAAGCTATTTTTTCGGCCTTCAGTTGCTATCCTGCGCGATCTTGGATCATGTGGTTTAGAGCACAGGAAATCTAGCAAGCTTTCCTGCATTTGAGGTATCCAGCATCTTATCCCTGGATTCACCTGGAGCTCTGTGCCTCGGGGCAGAGAAGTTTCTCATGGCTTCTATCCATTACTCCTTCTAAAACCTTTACCCTAATAAAAAGAATTCCCAGATTTCAGAGGAAGTGGGAGAAGGCAGAGCTAACAAAACCACACCATCAGGAAACACCTGCAGGCCATTTATGCTTTCTTCACCCCTGCATAGTCTTGTTGGGCCCCTGCACGAGAGTGGATTGCACTCAGTATGGACGGAAACCATTTCGTAGAGGCTGCAGGACAAAAGAGAGAGGTTCTAGGTAGGAACATCAAGTGCCAGAAGAATATTCTCACATAAGAACATTCAAATGGCCACACTGGGTCAGACCAATGGTCCATCTAGCCCAGTGTCCTGTCTGCCAACAGAGGCCAATGTCAGATGCCCCAGAGGGAGTGAACAGAACAGGGAACGATCAAGTGATTTCCAGCCTCTGACAAACGGAGGCTTGCAACACCATTCCTACCCCTCCTAGCTAATAAATATTGATGGACCTAACCTCCATGAATCTATCTAGCTCTTTTTTGAACCCTGTTCAATTCCTGGTCTTCACAACATCCTCTGGCAAGGAGTTCCACAGGTTGACTGTGCGCTGCATCAAGAAAATCTTCCTTTTTTTGTTTTAAACCTTCCACCTATTAATTTCATCTGGGGACCCCTAATTCTTATAAGAACATAAGAACGGCCGTACCGGGTCAGACCAAAGGTCCATCTAGCCCAGTATCCTGTCTGCCGACAGTGGCCAGCACCAGATGCCCCAGAGGGGGGAGGGACCGAAGACAATGATCAAGCGATTTGTCTCCTACCATCCTTCTCCAGCCTCTGACAAACAGAGGCCAAGGACACCATTTCTATCCCCTGGCTAATAGCCTTTTATGGACCTAACCTCCATGAAATTATCTAGCTTCTCTTTAAACTCTATTATAGACCTAGCCTTCCCAGCCTCCTCTGGCAAGGAGTTCCACAGGCTGACTACACGCTGTGTGAAAAAGAACTTTCTTTTATTAGTTTTAAACCTGCTACCCATTAATTTCATTTGGTGTTCTCTAGTTCTTCTATTTAGGGAACTAATAAATAACTTTTCTTTATGCGCCCTCTCCACCCCACTCATGATTTTATATACCTCTATCATATCCCATATGTTATGGGAACAAGTAAATAACTTTTGCTTATTCGCTTTCTCCATACCTGTCATGATTTTATCGACCTCTATCATATCCCCCTTAGTCTCCTCTTTTCAAAGTTGAAAAGTCCCAGTCTTTTTCTTTGAGGATGGTGAGATGGTTTGCATGCCTGGGGTTTCAATGCCTGTAAGAAAAACTGAAGTTAAGTTATTTAGAAAACAATTTTTAACGCTTCTTGATTTGGTGGGAAATATATCTGAGAACTGTAAAAATGATATCATGGTGTGCCAGCAAAAATGACTCGTAATAGAAACTGAAAAATTGCTTCAAATTATTCAGCCACACACAATGTATGCTTCTGTTTCTAATCTACTCTGCCACTTCTTGGTGTTCATAAAAAAATCATTAAGATAAATCAAATTATCTGAACATCGTCCATCTTGATAAGGCAGCTTTGTGCATGTTTACATGAATACAGAGGGCCAGATTTAAGCAGTAAAATGGAGAATTAGCAGTTGCAGTGGAACAAAAGGAAATCAATATAAATCTGACAGATCTGTGTGCACCGTGATGATAAGAACAAAGCTTTAAACCTACACGGCTGCTTTTTACAGCTCTTGTTCAATCTATTATTTACTGCAACCAATCTTCTAGCCCCATTGAAGCTGCTTAAAATAATTCTTAATGCTACTGAAAAATGCAACGCCTCCAAAATATGGACAAGAACTTCATTTTGTGCAGAAAAGGCCATGTATTTGATTTAAATACAGAAGTTGTACGAACTTCATCATACTAGGTGGGATGAGCATAATCTGTTACTCTCAGCTTAGTGATTCCAGTGAGTGGAAATGGAAATATAAGGCCGGAAATGCTCCATGATCCATCACCACAGGGGTGGGCAAGAGGCTGCCAGCAGGCCGGATCCGGCCCGCCCAGCCACCGGATCCAGCCTGCGGCCGCCTCGCCACAATCCGTAGACTCTTTAAAGTGTGAGCTGCTCTCTACTTTGGACGGGTAGGGTGGGAAGGAGGAGTCTTCACTTGCTGCTCCCAACCTCTGGCTAGCAAAATCTTGCAGCTCCTATTGGCCAGTTTCTGGCCAATCGGAGTGGAGAAATTTGGCTGGGGGCAAGGGCAGTGTGGGAAGTCTTCTCCCACCCTCCCCCCACTCATAGCTGGAGCAGAGCCATGTGGAGCAGCCATCAACCTGCACCAGACAGTCTGCCTCAGGTTTCTGCAGGGCTGCTGGCTGGGAGCCGCCTAGGTAAGTGCCTCTAAGCCAGAGCCTGCCTCTGGTACCCTCCTCCTCTCTTCCCTCAGACTACCTGCCTCAGTCCCCCACCTAAACCCTCTATATCCTTTCCCCTCCTTCTCTCAGGTCACAACTCCCTCCCACACACTGCACCCCTTCCTACATCCCTCCACAGGCCAAAATCCTCTCCTGAACCCAGACCCCTTCCCTGACTCTGCACTCCATTCCCCTGCCCCATGTCACCACCCAAACCCTCTGCACCCCCTTCACAACTGCCTCCCACACCTTGCACCCCCTCTTAAAGCCCCTCCCTCAGGCCAGAATCTTCTCTTGCACCCTTACCCACCTCTGGACCATGCACCCCAAGCCCCTACCCCAGATCACAGCCCCCTCCTTCACCCAAACTCCCTCTCAGACCCCTCAACTCCTACTGTACCCAGTCCCCGATCCCAAGTTCCCTTCTGCACACAACCTCTGTCCCACTCCCCCTTCAGAGAAGTGTGGCCCTTGACCACTTGCCAAACTCTTGGAGTGGGCCCCCCGTTAAAAATTATTGCCCACCCCTGCTCTCTCATCATCATCTTCTCATCTCCAATCACGCATTAGGTGTGTGACTCATGTCACTGAAGACCTGTCTTGCCCTCTCTTGGTTACAAGGAGCAATACTTCACTTCAGGCATAATCCCATTAGGGTAGATACTCGCTTCAGGTGCAGCCCTGATAGTAGTGGGGGCAGAACTGAAGATGCACTGACCTGGAATGCACTGTCCCTCAGAGACCCATCTCCGTCACATAATTCTTCTCCGGTCCTGGGGGTGGGGGTGGTCATTCACTGCTGCCTTGTCGGAGCAGTGCTGAAACTATTATTTGGAGGATGTTCCCTCTAATTTTTTCCATCCCATATGTGGAATGAATATTGTTACGTGCACTGAGGTCATGTACGGATGTGCCCCACCAGGAGAAACAAAAAGCCAGGAGATTATATATATATATATATACATAATTACCTTATGGTAATTATCTATAAATATATAAAAGTTATCATAGGGTAATTACACCAGCCAGGACAGGTGAAGCTTTCTAGACCTCAGCACTCAAAGAATTCAGTTTAAGCATAAAGAGAAATAAAACTATGAAATGCTCAGTCAAAACACTGAAATAACACAGTCTGAAAGAACAACGTTACAGAGAACATCCGGGCATTGCAGGGAGTACCAAGAAGTAACAACAAGAACACCCCACACATGTGTTGGGAGCGGAGTGTGAAAGAGATGGTGTGTGTGGGGGAGGAAGGGGGAGAGACACAGATAATGTGAGTGCATGCCTGTGCGGGTATAACAGGGTGGACTAGGCCCGAAGCTCCCTGCTGGAGACTGGTGACCTTGCCATACCTCACCCCAAGGAAAAGAGCAGACGATAGATCCACCAGGCAAGCCAGAGTGGCTGCTTCTGCTGCAGCCAATCAGGGCCCAGCAAGCTGGTATAAAGAAGCTGCTGGGCCAGGGCCTGGCAGTTCCTTGCTGGAGCTCAGCTCAGTCAGACCCAGGAACTGACCTGGGAGACAGCGGCACCTCAGACAGCTCTGAGTGAGAGCTAGATTTCAGACCTGGTCCAGGTCCAGTGGCTGAAGACCAGCCAGCTACGGCAAACTGCAGAATCCTGAAGAGGCAGCTGTGAGAGCTTGACCTCACAACCCTGAGAGAGAGGGCTGGAGGGAGCAGCTTCTTGGCCAAGTGGCCCAGGGAGCAATGTAGCAATGGACGGTTGAGACCGTTAGCAGGCAACTGCTACGTATAGGCTGTCTACACTGGCAGGTTCTTGCGCAAGAACTCGCAGAGTGTCCACACTGCCTTCCCGCTCTTGCGCAAGAAGATTTACAGTCCGGCATGGGAAGACAGGGCTCTTTGCGCAAGAGCTACGCTCTTTTCTAAGAAGTGTAAGCTCTCTTGCACAAGAGCTCTTGTGCTAGAGGGTGGTGTGGATGTGTGGCAGGGGTTTCTTGTGCAAGAAAGCCCTACGGCTAAATGGGGCCTAGGTCCCCCCAACTGCTCAGCAGCTACAAGGGGATGAAATGGCGAGTCAGGGTTCCCCTTGATCCTGCAGCCCCAGAGCAGCAAGAACAGACTCTGCCAGCCAGTAGAACAGAGGGGGTTTATTGTTTCTACAGGATACAGCACAGCCTAGACGTGATGTGGTTTCAGGAGTCAGGGCCAGGATGCCTCAGACCCCTTGGGTTATGGGGTCCATGGCCTTCCCTAGACCCTCAGCTTAGGCTGTTTCCTTCATGCAACTGACCCTTCCCCCGAAACCTCCCTTCCTTTGTTCCGTCCCCTCCCTCAACCGGTCGGACAGGTTGGGTCTTTGCCTACTCGACCTTAGGCAGCCGTCCTGCTGGGCAGTGCTACAGATACCGGCCAGTAGGGGTCACCCCCAGCCCAAACACAGCCACCAGTGGATACCCAGAGTGTATGGCCTGCCCACTACAACACGGGGGTAAGAAGCAGCCAGATCCCAGGTGACTGACCAGAAGGGCCATCTGGGACACTTCTACTCCAGTCAGAGCATAGGCTCTTGCAGACACACGCCCTCGGCTTCGACGGGGCGCTCACGAGAGGGTGAGCCCCTTCACAGGTTAGAGATCCTAGGAACAGCTGGCACTGGCCAGGGGCTCCAAGGCAAAGATCAGGAGCAAGGCCACGGCAGAGCAGCAGCGGGAAACACACCGGAACACAGACACCGTGTGCGGCACTTGATTCACTGATAAGCTGACTGAGCAGCTTAGGTGGACACAGTTGGCAACTCTGCTGTTCCTTGTGTCCTTGAGGGACTCCGAGTTCTCTCTCTCTATACGCACCTAAACTCACGGGGCATACAAACAATACCTATGAAAGGCCGTTGCCTCTGGGGAAGAAAGTAGAAGCCAACCGCTGCTCAGGACACAAGAACGGGAGGAGATATTCTGGCTAGGACTCTGGAACATGACAGAGTTAAATGTGTCCATGGAGAACAACCAGAAGCTCGGTCTGAATGAATTCTCCAAATGACCTGCACCACAGGAGACGACACTGAAGTCCGTTTATCAACCGTGCCCCGGTGGTAATTGCACGAGACGCTCCCAAGACTCATTCCCAACCTGAAGTTTACGCTCACCATCCAGGTCCCTCCAGCTGGAAGGACCAATCACGTGTGAGCAGAGGGTTCAAAACACAGGTTTCATTCCCTGCAGGGGGACCGCTGTAGGAAGAAGACTGGTTGAATCCATTCTATTTTTGCACTGGCGCCCAAATTTCAGCGAGCGTAACTAAATCTATATTCTTCAGATTTGTTAGCTAGCAGATTATAGGATGCCAGTTTTAGCTTGATGGTAAGGAATTGTTGCAATAAAGCTCCACAAATCAGTATATTCACCACCCGTGCTGTCTGTGTGGCATTTGGTCTCTCTCTGCAGTTCTGACGCTATGCTGGAAAAACTGCTGAGAAAGTCAGCCTGTAAAGCTCAGCTAAGCCTGGACTATATGTCTGAATTCTGTCCAAGTAGTTGGCTTTGAAAACGTAGGGTTTAATTGCTTCGTTTTATTTTTATTGGGGCCTTCTTCATTAGACAGTTCAGTTCCTCCCTCCTGCTTTGTCTTAGCACCAGTTCAGGTGCTGGATCTGAGACTGGGACAGATGGTGCTGGCTTGCCTACCTCTCCCTTTTCAAGGGAACTAGTGGTGGCTCTGATGGATGACCATAAGAACAGCCACACTGGGTCAGACCAAAGGTCCATCTAGCCCAGTATCCTGTCTTCCAACCGTGGCCAATGCCAGATGCCCCAGAGGGAGTAAACAGAACAGAGAATCATTAAGTGATCCCTCTTCTGTCATCCATTCCCAGACAAACAGAGGCTAGGGCCACCATTCCTACCCATCCTAGCCTCCATGAATTCATCTAGTTCTTTTTTAAGCCCTTTTAAAGTCCTGGTCTTCACAACCTCCTCTGGCAAGGAGTTCCACAGATTGACTATGTGCTGAGTGAAGAAAAACTTCCTTTTGTTTGTTTTAAATCTGCTATTAGTTTCATTTGGTAACCCCTCCTTCTTATGTTATGGACCAAGTAAATAACTTTTCCTGATTTGCTTTCTCCACACCTGTCATTTTATAGACCTGTATCATATCCCCTCTTAGTCTCCTCTTCTCTCAGATGAAAAGTCCCCAACTTTTGAATCTCTCTTCATATGGCACCCGTTCCAAATCCCTAATTGTTTTTGTTGTCCTTTTTTGAACCTTTTCCCAGTGCCAATATATCATTTTTGAGATGGGGTGACCTCATCTGTGCGCAGGGTGACCACATCTGTACGCAGGATTCAAGATGCGGGCGTACCATGCTTTTATACAGAGGCAATAAGATATTCTCTGTCTTAGTTTCTAGCCCCTTGTCAATGATTCCCAACATTCTATTTGCTTTCTTGGCTGCCGCTGCACACTGATTGGATGTTTTCAGAGAACTATCCACAATAGCTCCAAGATCTCTCTGTTGAGTGGCCACAGCTAATTAAGTCCCCATCGGTTTGTATGTACAGTTGCGCGGTGTGTGAAGCATCATGAGCCACTATCCCTTCGATGGGCACTTTAACTGTATCCTTGAATGGCTAGTAACGATGGGGACACTTCTAGCAGAAAGTATCTAACCAGCTTCATTTTCCTTTGGTATGAGACTGGCGGAGCAGTGGCCTGAGGAGTATCGTACAAGCTCAATTATTGGAGCATCACGAGGGACACGCAGTAAGTTTGGATAACCACAGTTTCAGGTGATGAAAGTAATTTTGTAGGTAATTGATAGCTAATGAGGGACAGGATCCTGCTTAGAACAACAGGGAGTTTCAGAAAGTGGAGGTGAGATAAATGAGGTTGGACTGCAGTGAGCGCATTTGTTCACAGGCTTGAAAATCCTCTCATTTCAGAGGTGCTTAATGGCACCCAATTCCCAGAATTTTGTGCAATTAACAGAGCACCTGCCGTGTCAGAACCTCCGCCTCCCCGATAAAACCTTAGAAAATGATCCAACTGCTATTGAAGATTGTTAGGTAAAAGGAGCATGTGGTAAACCTACTATAGGCAACATATACATGATTCATGGGACTCCTGCAATTACAAATTCCAATGACTCTCACATTGGCACGGTATGTTTACGGTATATGCTAATATGCCATTCAGATGAGCACAGCTTGAGACCCGTGACATGTCGCTGCAAAAAATGACCTGCCAGAAAAGATGCCAGCAAAGGGGTCCACTGTTGTTTTTCCAAATCCTCTTCCCTCTGTGTTATGAGAATCTTTTGAAAACAGGCCTAACATGGTGCATGTTTGCTTTGAAACTGGCATAGGCAGCTAAAAGCCATTGTCCATGGTGCTGAAAGACTGGAGAAAGAGCCCCAAGAAACATGGAAGATGCTCCTTGACCAGTTCATAGTTGTAGTGCGTGGTGTCGAAATGGGAAGCAAATGAAATGTAATTTGGGACTGACAGAGATACTTGAGGATCATGAGGAAAAGAGCAATATGCTCTCCTGCTGCACATATGCCTGAGAATTAAGATAACTACCTGGCCAATCTATAGTCAATCAGCTTTCACTTCACGGCAGAATAGGGTGATGGGGAGTGCTGAAGCATCTACACAGTTTTTAAGTGATGTTCAAGAAACACGCTACGGTGCCAATAAGATAAATTATTGAAGCCACTCGGCTGTGAATATCTTATTTTGACACTATATTTCATACCCAATTTAACATAAAACTTTGCTATTTAAGATAATGTTCAAGAACTAACCACATATACCACCATGCAGGGTTCCTAAAAGAACATTTTCACTCACCAGCCAGAGGCAACCGTGATCAAACTAAACGTAAGTCTCATGGAAGAATCGGGGAAGTGCATGATTTGTGTGGAGCTTTACAGTCTGCATTTAATCTCAATCCTTGTATTAATATAAAAAAACACCCCAAACACAGAGGAGAAAATAATACTGACTAGATGTCCAAGTCTTTGAAAACTGTGGAGAGGGGGGGAAATCAGCACTGAGGTCTCATTCGTTCTTTCACACAAATTGTAGCCATTTGGGGTTGGACAATGGGGCCTGGAGCGCCGTTTGAGCTCGTTAGACACTGCCCTATCTATTATTGTTCATTCTCAGTTCTTCTTGCTGTGCAGAGGCACTTCAGTGCGCCTGGTACCTAAACTCATGCACTGGTTTCAGACTCCTGCAATACTCTGGCACAAGACGGGAGAAACCAAGACAAATTGCAGTTAACGCGGAGTAATTTAAGAGCATGTGTGTCATCGGAAAAACAGCTTTTAGCAGGATTATCCAGTTTATTTGTTCCCATGCCACGGAAGTCCCAAGACTTTTGCAGACCCGGCCCCTGAAACGATAATCGCCCTTTCTCTGAAATCAACAGAGATCTAACCTGTAAACCAAGTCCGACTACAAGAGCTGCAAAGGAGTCAGGGCTCTTTGTTATGTCATTCCCTATGCCTGCCTGCCACTCCTTGCGGGTTGCCGAGAGAACAGGTGGTGCGGGTTTCTTTCCATGAGATGGGAGTTTCGAATGCACAGATTACTGGTTTAATGGGGTTTTATCATCTCTTCGCGTGCCAGGGGATCCCTTAAGCCAGGCTTTCCTGACATGATGTATTCCAATGGCTCTTTTTTATGATCACAGTCTGTCATTTTAATGGGGATTTGCATAGCAAGAACCAGATTGTGCCCAGCCCCCGCACGGAGGTGCAAAATGGAAGGGGAGGGAGCTTCCTTCCCTCTGTCCCTTGGGCACCGTCCGGCAGAGGCTGAGCACAAGGAGAGCCCTTGCTCCTAGAACATAACAGAAGGACACCAGAATGGCTGGACTGGGTCAGTCCAAAGGTCTAACCAGCCCAGGGTTCTGTCTGCCAACAGCGGCCATTGCCAGGTGCAATGTAAGGGAATTCAGTCAAACCCTGTGCAGAACAGCAGCATCACCGTGCCCACTTAAGCCGAATTTCAGGCCCCCAGGATGTTACTTCAAAGTGTGAGGTGAATTTAAGGGGTTCGTGCACAGGGAGCAATTTCCTCCAGGAGGCATAAGGATTCTACAGGCCTTGTGTGACTACCGATCTCTATAAAGAGGGAAGGAACTATGGTCCTGCCCCACCACCCTCTGTAGGGGCTAGTCCAGCCATGTTAGGTGGACAGGAGTTGAAGCCACCTCTCCTCTTAAGGGGCAGCATGTCAACCATTCTTTAGTGCTCCCTCGAGCCCCCACCAGGATAGAGTACCTCCGCTCTGCCTTATGAGGGGACCATGCCTGTGCACCACGGTCAAACTCCAGGAAAACGCCATGGCAGCCAACATGGCCCTCAGAATGATGTGGGGCTCCTTGAAACATCTCATTGTACCCATTTGGTTTATGGATACTATTAGCATTATCCAGAGACGCCCCTTGCCTTCGACACAGTCACAGAACCCAACGTTTGAAATCACAATTGGCTGCACAATATAAACAGGGAGGAAAAAATGGAAACTTCTCATGTGCAAAATCAATTCAAGATCAATTGATTTGAAGAGAGACCAAATGCAAAAAATATGCTTCCAGAGCTGAAGGAAAACCGTGCACGTACTCTCCAGACAGACCACGGCTTTCTACATAGCCAAGTGTCCCAAGCCTGCTAGCTTCACCCACCCATTTGAGTCACTCATCTCGTACACTCTGTCACAACCCAAGGCCCAGGCCTACACTCAGATGCATGCTGGATACAGCCCTGTGCCCACACAGCACCACATTGCAGTAAGCAAGTGGGGACATGGGCATGCATTAGGACCCCAAACTGCTTCCTGGCCTGATCCTGTGCAGCAAATAGCCGTATCTGTGAACTTGTATGGTACTGGCTACTCTGGTGTCGGAGCACTTCTTCTGTGCGCTAAGTTCATAGAAGTCTTGAAGTCCACTCTTCCTCCAAAGTGCCCTGTGGAACGCCCAATCCTCCATCACACCGTGTGCTAACATGTCTTCCTTTAGCACATCCCACCCCTTTTCTTGGGTTGACCTCCAAATCCTCATCCCCTCAGTCATGATCTGTTGGACTCTCTTACCTAAGTTACCAGTTTGTCACAGCTGTACTTGACCAAACCATCTGAGCTTGCATTCCCAATTTTTATCATTGATGGTCATCACTTTGAACATGTCTCTAACACACATTCCTCACTTGGTCTTTCTTGCTTACACGGCCAAACAAGTTTCTCTGTATACCTATGAACTTGCATGATCCTCGTCAACATGGTGTCCAAATGCCTCGTGCTAATGGATTTAACCTCATGACGTCCCTGTGAGGTAGCAAATACTATCCCTATTGTCCAGGATGAGGAAATGAGCTATGGGGTGGAGGAAACAACTTGGCCAAGATCACACAGGTTGTTTCTAGCTGAGCTCAGAACTTCATCCAGGGGTGGGCAAATTCCGGCCTATAGGCCAGATCTGGTGCACAGGTTAGTCCCTGGTGGGCCCCCACATCTACATTTATCTGTGCCACTACAGGTATTGGATGATCGCAGCTCTTGTTGGCCATGAATCTCCGTTCACAGCCAACGCAAGCAGCAGGAAGTGGCGTCCCGGTCCACGCTTCTTCCTGACACTTGCATTGGCCACAAACAGAGATCTGTGGCGAATAAGAGCTGCAATGGTGTGATACCTACAGAGGCACAGGTAAACATGACGGCGGCATGCCAGGGACTAACCCTGGTAGATTGCCATTTTTTTATTGCCCACCCCGACTTAACCCATGTCAGCTCTAGGACCCTGCCCGCAAGGTCGGAGTTGAAGTTCTGCGATTGCTCAGGTCTTTAAAATCAAACACATCTGAGTTTCTTGCTGAGGAACGCACTGGCTTCACACATCGCCATGTCTGCTCAGGCATACCACAATGGCCTGTGATGTGGACCTCTCAGTGCTATTAACAACAAAACAATCCTGTGGTCATCAGCACGCCCTTACATAGGAACAACCCAATGACTGGCATCCAGTAAAGCTACATGAGTGGCACCAGCCAACCTCATCCCATTGTGATGTCAATTGCACCCACACCAGTGATGGATGTGGCTCAGCAAACATCTTGCTACAAACCAATTGCTACAGCTCCGTGCTCTTCCTTAAATTATGACCACCCAACACTTCTCTCGTGGCCATGGTCACCCTCAAAGCCTTCTTGCTGAGAAAGGTGGACATGATTCTCCTTGTAGCAATGATGCACTGTGTAATCCCATGATGGTATCAGGAGCAGAGCCATCTGGTGACCCTCCAAATGAATGCGTCATCACGGTCATTTGCTCAGTCTTCTCTGGATTCAATTCCTGGATCTGAGTCATCCAACGGACCTGGCTTCTTGCCAATGAGTAGCTAAGTACGTTGCTACAAAACCTAGCTTTGTAAAAGTGACCAGAAACGTGGGTGTTCCAGAAATTCAATGGACACTTTGAATCTATCTGTCCGTGTTTCAGACAGAAGTTTGTGCGCATTACTGATACTTATTTCTGCTGGGAAAGACACTCCTGATTAACTTTTCCTGGGCTCCGTGTGACTAAGAAACTGTCTCAGACTCCTCCTCACACCAATCAGAAATTAGCGGTGCAGTAATGTCCAGCTCAGGGTCACAGATACAGAACCAAAATCACAAGATATACCTATGCTGAGCAAACACACTAACAGCAGAAGTAACTTTAAAAAAGGAAGGGGGCGGAAAACATTTCTTTTTCTTTGGTTATAGCAACTTCAAAGTTCTTCTTGGTTATAAATCATTGTGAGCCCCCAGTCAGCCTAAGGATGGCTGCACAGATGAAGGTGAAACCAGGAAGATTACACCTTAGGTGGATAATAAGAATGTTGGTTCAATTACAGACTGCAGATTGCTAAGGTAATAACGTGGGAACCAGAAATATCTTTTAAAATCCAATTCCTCACCCCCACCTGATCCTCCTCCAAGCAGAGTCAATGGCAAGCCTTCTCGGCCACATCTGCTTTAGGAAGTTCCTTATCCCACTTAAGTGATGTGGCAACTTTGCCCTCGCATTTTTACCATGAAGCTAGCAATTTCAACAGAAGAGCATAAGGTCATAAGAACATAAGAACGGCCATACTGGGTCAAATTAAAGGTCCATCTAGCCGAGTATCCTGCCTTCTGACAGGGGAGGGATCACTTGAGGATTCTCTGTTCTGTTCCCTCCCTCTGGGGCATCTCACATTGCCACTGTCACCCATTTCCTGCCCCTGACAAACAGAGGCTATGGACACCATTCCTACCGACCCTGGCTAATAAGTATTGATGGACTTCTCCTCCATGAATTATCTAGTTCTTTTTTGAACCCCATTAAAGTCCTGGTCTTCACAATGTCCTCTGGCAAGGAGTTCCACAGGTTGTGCACAGCATGAAGAAAACTTCCTTTTGTTTTTTTAAACTTGCTACCTATTAAAGTGAGGTCCTTGTAAGATGCTTCTTTTTTCAGAAAATAAAACTGAGATTAAGAACTGAAAAGCTTGGGATATGCCACAAGAATACAAAGAACACAAAAGGAACTTTAGTTAATAAATAATCAAGCAAAAATTCATTTAAAGCAGATAATGACCCATTTAAAAAAAATAAAGCAGCAACCAATCTGCTAATTGCAGCATTCTGTTTGTTATATCCATTCAGAAGTGCATGACAGCAACATTTTTACAAGGGGGAAGTTCTGGAACCAATGCTGCTCAATATATTCCCAAAGAGGAACCAAAGACAATTCAATGTAACTCCAATCTCCTCAGCAGTCGACTAACCTAATCAGGCTGTCAATGAAAACAAAAGTGATTCATAAAAGTTGCAGAAACAAACTGCATTTTGAAAGTGTCAACAACCAGCCTTTTCTGGGAAGAAAGCGATTTGTATGCAAATAAAGCACCACACTTGTCCCAAAACCTAGATGATTTCCAAGTGGAAAGAGTCACTGCTCTGATAACATCAAATGCCCACTGCTTGGCTGTCTCTGGATTTTTTAGTGCAAATGCAAAAAGAAGGAAAACATAACAATAGCCAACACTATAAGCAAGAAACATGCGGATTGGTAGGTCTTTGGCTCCTAATCAGCCTGTGTCAGCAGCTCTGACATCCAGCTGAGATTGCTAGTGGATTCTTAAAGATTTTGGCTTTATTGTTGGGGCTCTTTGTTTTGGTTTGCTTAAGCACACCAGCAGGGGCTTCAGCTGCAATCTGACACAGTTTGAAGGGCATGAGTTATTAAATATATTATTTAAAGCAGGTCATTCTCTTTCCGTTATGGAGGAAGAAGGCAGCATTTAAATTAAAAAAACACACGCTTATATCTTTGCTGAGTGAGAACTCAAACCAAGTCCAAAACGTCTCAAATATGTTCAATTTTTTTCAGTTGTGTGCAAACGAGATATGGGGCCCTTCTCAAATATTGGGCTCCAGCAATTTCCCCTCAGCACATAAATAATATGAAATCCATCAACTCTGAGCTCTTCCCCTTCGGCAAACGGTCTGGAGATTTGCAACAGGCTTTAACGATTTAACAGATGTGAGCTCGTTCAGACGGAAGCCACCCTGCTCCCGTTTAGGATTAAAAGAAGATATAAAAGTCCGCTGAATCTTGAAGCCTGTTTCATGGTGTAGAACCATGATACCGTAACTTCCTTACTCTCATGAAATGGTTGGAGGACATTCTATAGGACACAAGAAGCTTAGGAAGTGGCAGAAAGCTGGCCTGTACGCTCCAGGTTGAAACTTTCGAATCTGGCACCCTTGGGATTATCGACATAGATACTTAAGAATTATTATTGAGAGATGAGGAGCACTGAAATCTGTAGTCTTTTACTGTGTTTAGCTCTTGTGATACAGATTGAACCTCCGTAGGGTGGCATCCTCAAGACCTGACAGGTGTGAAACCAGTGAATTTGCCAAACCACAGGAGGTCAAAGTTGTCTAGCAGCATTACCAACACTTCCACTGCTTACTGGGCTCTTAGAAAACATTTAGGGGTAAATGAGAGCTAAATAACAGCACGGAAACACAGAACCTGGACTGGTGGCTATAAACAAACTGTATGGGAACGTGGGAAACTTGGCCAACCCATGATAAGTGGACATCCAGCTAACTAAAGTCATGACAGACCGTGGATGTTACCGGACCAGAGAGTGCCGGACTAGAGAAGTTCAACCTATAATACATTTTCTCTAAGGGCTTGCCAAATGGTGCTTTGTGCTCCAAATGATTCTTGCACTTGGGCATTTATCCACATAAAAACTGAACTTCAAAACATCAACACCACCTAAAAGAAATTTCTGATGGATTGCCATTGCAAGTTGACCTGTCTCAGTACCCTCATGACATGTACAAGAATTCTCAACTCTGAAGTCTTTCCCTCCCCTACAAATGGACACACATGCACAAACACACCGTGTGTGAATGGATCAAGCCAAAACACCACCCACTCTCCCCAGCACGTGACAACAAGTAGGAGAAGGCAGCAAGGAGAAAGGGCATCCTACATCACTGGTACAGGTACAGCAAGTTGCATTGCTAAGCATGCTCCCCTATCATTCCAGGACACATTATTCCTTGCTTCCACATAGTGCTTCTTTCCATCATTCAGGTGACATAGCTATTTATTAGGTAAAGCCCTAGCGAAAAAACATATTACAGGTTGAACCTCTCTAATCCAGAACTCTCTCATCCAGGAACATCCGTCGTCCGGAAAGATTTCAGTTAGCCAGATACACACTTTTCATGGGTGTGGCCAAGTTTCCCGTGGTCCCATAAAGTTTGCTTACAGCCATCATTTCTAGCTTCAGTGTTCTGTGCTATTCTTCAGCTCTAATTTACCGCAAAAATCTTCTAAGAATCTAGTAAGAGGTAGAAATGTTGGTAATGCTGCTAGACAATATTGACCTCCTGCAGTCCAGAAAATTCTCTCATTCGGAACTGGTCAGGACCCAAGGGTGCTGGACTAGAGAGGTTCAACCTGTACTAACCAGTTACTTTTATCTATATATAGAGAGAGGTGTTCACCTAAACACTTCTTGAGTTGTCACCGAGGTACAAACTCTGGAACCTTCACCACCATAGCACAGACCTCTTCCACTTAAGCTAAAAGACAAATTCCTGTGAGCTGAGAGCAGTTGTAGGTTGGAGTCCCCATGTAGAACTGCCCTTTTGTGACATACACCCTCGAGAATTAAAAGCGGTGTTGAAATATACCTTGAGTGACATGCTGACCATTCAGATATTCCAATCCGTGAGCTAAATGGGGACTGAGCAAAGGTTTATAACAGAAAATATACCAACTAGTCTTAGCCAATAGGATGTTAAAAAAAGAGGACTTTGCCCATCCTGTTTCCATTCTTTACAATTCCCAATAGGCTTTGTGTAATAAAGAAGAGATTATTATTTAATATTTTTGCCTTACATAATTTATTACAGCACCAAATCTTTTAACCCCTTCATTTTTTCTGTCTGCCTATACACAGAAAACTCGTCAATACATTTTCTCTCCAAGGATGCAGGGCTTACAAAATAATAAGTTCGGTTTCATTTCTTCTTCCCACACACAAATCTCGGGAAGAATTCTTAAAATTAAAAGATCCAAAGAGGAAGAATCTAAAATTGAAGAAGTAGTCAATAGCTAGATTTTCAACAATGATGGATTTACCCAAACCAGATACCTCTCCTCTCCTCAAATTGTACATGCTTCATACTTTTTGTCATGTCTTTTCAAATGTCACACTGGAAGCCACAAAAAAGCATTGGGTGTGCAAGCCATGCAACGTAAACAAAAACGATTGTGGTTGCGTATGTGCAGAATGGGTCCGCACATGTTTCTGTAGCTAAAACAGATGTATTTGTCTTTGACATTTAGCCCTTTTGGAAACGGTCATCAATGCTCTTAAAAGTTCAGAGTAGTCCTGTGGCACTTTAGAGACTAACAAATATGTATGTGTAGTATCACGAATTTTCGTGGACACAATCCACTTCTTCAGATGAGATGATCTGAAGAAGTGGGCTTTGTCCACAAAAGCTCACAATACTATCTCTATCTCTTTCCATCCTCATACACCACATCTCTCTCTCTTTCTCTCTCTAAGGTGCCACAGGACTAACACATCTACCCTTCTGAGACTTAAAAGTACAGGTCGAACCTCTCTAGTCTGCTCACCCTCCCAGGACCTGACCAGTGCCAAGCCAGAGAATTTTCTAAACCACAGGAGGTCAATATTGTCAAGCAGCATTACCAACACTTCCATTGCTTCCTGGGCACTCAGGGGACATTTAAGGGATAAATTAGAGCTAAATAACAGCACAGAACACTGAGAGCTAGAACTGGTGGCGGTAAGCAAACCTTATGGGACTGCAAGAGACTTGGCCACTGTGCAGGAAATTTGATCAACATCCAGCTAACTAAAATCATGCCCGACTACAGATTATGCAGGATCAGAGAATACCAGACTAGAGAGGTTCAACCTATGCAAAAGCAACATCGTTTCCATTGTGCTGTGCATCATACAGCTATGACTTTTAAAAAAAACAATCTATCTGTGGAGCACTGGAAAACTACAAATCTCAAAACGTTCACTTCTTTGTAAAGAATAAGGCCTTCAATGAGGTTAAGTAAAAATAATACATGTTAAATGAAAACCTGCCTACATTTTCAAATTTTAGAAACGATACAAGTCATCGTCATTGGATTTACAAGCCAAAAAATTGTATGGTATAACTTTGTCAACACATTTCATAGTGCCCATCTACATTAAAGAACACAAAGCTGATGTAATGTAAGTCTTCCCACCTTACATCATTTTGAAAGAAATATTGGTGACCTTATCCAGGATGACTGTTACACGAGTAATAAAAGTGAAACTTGGAAGATTACACTTCTGGTCAAAGTAGTAAAATGTGACCTTCTTCCATTCAACACTGACATTTATTATATTAATTCAGACACAAATACTGCATTACAATGATGTTGAGGGTCTGAACCAAAATCAGAACACCCTGGAAATTCACAGCTCTAAGTGAAATTTCCTCCAACACACGTTGCCTCTACCAACTGTGTCACGTGTGAGAAGCTATTCTGCCCTTGGAGCTGCTTGGTGGATCTTGCCTTTGCTATTCTGTGTTTTGTACTTTCCGTGTTAAGACGTTCGGTCGAATGAGTTGCTGTGGAGCGGCATAAGGTCCTACATCTCTAATGGCAACATACCTTGCTTACTCCCAGATGAAGAGGTTAGACTGGGGTGGGCAACAAAAATGTGGTGGCCCCCCCAGGATTAGTCCCTGGCAGGCTACCACTGCTATGTTTACCTGTGCCTCCACAGGTATCGGGCAATTGCAGCTGTCGTTGGCCGTAGAGCACTATTCATGGCCAATGGAAGTGGTGGGATTCAGCATGGACTGGGACAACCTTCCTGCTGCTCCCATTGGCCATGAATGGCGATCCACAAGCAATGAGAGTTGTGATCGCCTGACCCTTGCAGAGGCACAGGTGAATGTAGAGATGGGGACCCACTAGGAACTAACCCTGGTGAATCAGAGCTGGCCCATGAGCTGAAATTTTCCCACCCCAGTTTAGACCCTGGAAATGAGCCTAGTTCCTCAAGTGCCAGGACAGAGTGTTGACCCCAAACTCCTGGAGTGGCTCCAGCGTATAATTTTTCATGTTAATTTTTATTATCGCCCCAGAAGCTAGTCCACTGCATGGACTAATGACATCTTTTCACTTTCATACAAAGGGCACAGCTGAGTTCGCAGATCAACAAGAGGGCTCATTCTGTTCCCCGCTGACTTCATCAAGAGTACGAGGCTTGAAGAGCGAGCAGAATATCGAGGCAGAAGTTCATCATGTGCAATTCAAAACAGAATTAAGTCCAAAGATCTGGTGAGCTACAGCAAGCTGAAAAAAAGGTCTCAGATCTAAGAACTTCTGTTCTTTTGAGAGTTCTAAACATAAGAACTCCATTCCACCACTGCCACGCTACGAACGTCGAAATCATATTTCCACCAGACAGCCAAGTCCGATCAACCCTAACCAACAGATATAGATGGAAGATGATGTCCTCCATTTTCACAGAACTAGGCTTTAAAGAAACAAATGTTTGGGGGAAGGAAATACCTCATGTCTGCTTGATTATGATGCTGTAGCTGATGACGTCTGATTGCCTTTAAACCAGCTGTGGCTGTGATAGGGAGTCACAGCGCTCCCGAAGGAAGTGTTGGACACACTGCCATCGCCATCATTCCTGTTCCACACTTTGAAAGTGGGTAGCAAGCACCTTCCCCTGCCAGCTAGTCCAGATCTGCTGGCCAGGGAGCATGTGCTGTATGAGAGATGGAGAAATCTGAAGTCTCTGCTTTCCTGCTTTCCATGTGGAGACTCACCCCAGAGGGCTGCCAGGGCAGCATGACAAAGCAGCAGGTAAGGTGCTAGCTGGAGAGTCAGGGGAGCCAGGTTCAAATCCTTTCCTCTGCTAGGGATGTTAAATATCAGTTAATTGAATAGTCAATTAACCTTATGAATTCTTATTGGTTACCCGACTAATCCATATTCCCCGGGGGCAGGGCCAGCAGCCAATGCACTCCAGCCCTACTCCTGAGGAGCCCCCGTCACTCAGCACTGATACCGCTGTATCAGAGGCAGCAGTGTGGGGTGCCAGGTGGGAGCTGGTCCACAAGGGGAGACAGTTTAAAAACCAGCTCCCCTCGTAGATCGGCTGCCTGTCACCCATCATAACCCGCTCCCTTTGTAGCCTCATCTTCAATGTGCGTTTCCCTCTAACACCAGCCCAGGAGCCCACTTGCTGAAGATACTGACTACTTTTCACTCTGGCAACAAAAACCAAGCTCTCCACGCTTTTGCCTTTTCTAGCACGTTATGTGGATCCAGTTACACGGGCCCTGGATATCGATCTTGGAAGGCAAATTCCCCCCCTCCCACCCGTCTTTCTGGCTCTGCGAGGAAAACAATGTGACCGTTCAGGCATGTTAACAACTGTTGTAGTTAATTCACAGAGAATCTATCAAGCCTGCCTGATCTGGGCTAATTACAACTCTATTCTGACTCGTCACATCCTGCGAACCTCAGAAATCTAAACTGCTGTTGACAGCAGACCAAGATGTGAGTGGGGGGAAAAAAAAGGCACATAGGGAGAAATATTCAGAGAGCTTCGGGAGTGGCAGTTTATGGATCCAGCGTGTAGTGCATTCATTTTAACTCTGCTTGCCTTCTCAATATTCATGAAATGTACCAGGGTTCAATAGTTGTTTTCATGAGTTGTGCCTTCATTAGGTGAACAACATTAAACACCTGGGATACTGTGCAAACTAGCCCTCAGGGGCAAATTGTGGTGACAAATGAGCTGAGATAAATTCTACAACTGAAAAAAACCCTCCCATTTCCGATAGCAAATTTACTACCTGTTGCAAAGAAATTGCATAACGCAGCAAAGACACAATGTGAATATTAATATATTACTGTTCTGAAGTCTCTACAGCTCCCAGGCAACCACACAAAGGAGCAAAGCCAAAAACCTGAAGGAGGGGAGCTATTTGTTGATGTACATGCTTTGCTTCCACTAAGGTGAGTTTGGTTAATTCCCTAGCTAACACCCTTGGAAACAGCCATATGTTTTAGCATCGGGAAGTCTAGCGCCACTGTGGCTACGAGTCTCTTGTGGATTTCATTCAAACCCTCTTTGCCTGAGGTTTGTTATTTGCCTGTTTCAACACATGCTTCTGGTGACATAGCACTGAAGAGAGGAACAGAAAGATCATTGTTATTTGCTTGCCACCAAACAAAAAGTCCAAAATCTTTGTTTCAGTGAAGGAAGTCACTCTCCACCGGTTTCTTTCTTCGTTATCATTATGTCTGGGCCGTGGCACCTTGCAAAGTCCAAATTTAAACACAAGAAGGATTCCTGGATCTCTTCCTGCTCCCCCAGATGGCGCATTTCACAACGGCAGGAGGTTGGTCGTTTCCTCACTTTTAGAATCACATACGTTGGCTGCAAAATGTGCTGACACACTGAAATCTGGCACTAAATCTTTGTGCAGACTGGTGCCTTTGGGAATCAAAACAAACAAAACAAAACAGAACCAAAAAAGTCCTCACTTTCTACACGAGGACAAAGATGCCACTGCCTCTCCAGACACATGTCTGGAAGTGTCTACACTGACACAGAGACTATGTCTATACTGCACTGTTCTTCCAGGAAAAGCTACGCAGATTGCGAACTGCAATTTGTGTAGCCTTTTCGCTTCTTTTTTCAGGAGAGGCTTTTCCGACATTTGGCCCATCTACATTGGGTCAAATGTCAGAAAAAACCCCTTTTTCAGAACATCCCTTCTTCCTCATAAAATGAGGTTTACAGGCATGCCGAAAAGCGCATCTGCTCTTCCAAAAAAAAAAAAATTCGGAATAGCAGATGCGTTCCCTGGACATGGCAGAGTTTTTCCGGGATACCTCTGCAACAGACCCATTGGAGTTATATCCATCTGTTACCACTCACACATTAATGGAAGGTGGATTAGTCCTACAATGGAAATGCTTTATCCAGGCTTACTCTGAGAGTCAATCTGGACCGAGCAGTATGGCAGCAACTTCACTTCCTCTAAAGCCCAATTTTGTCTTTATTTACAGTGAGCAGTGATGTGAGTAGTTTATGATGGTCTAGTAATTGACTGTACCTCAATTTTCCCATTATAAAATGGGGAAGCAAAAGGATAAGAGGGTCCACTCACTGGGGACCATAATGCCTACTTTAAGAGGGGACAGAGGTAATGTTCCCTGTGATCTTTTCCATCCATACGCAGAATTTTTCCATATACATGCAAAATAATTTTGTGCACACCAAGGCATGTGCAAATGTGCACCACCAGTAGAAACAAAGGCCAGCTGTGGGCGCTCTGCTAATCATCTGGGCGGCATCTGACTCTCTTCTGAGCGGCCGCACAAGCGCACGTCTTTGAGGGAACACTGGATAAAGGTATCTTGGGCAGCCAGGTTTTCTTGGATTCACGAATTAATTCATTTTTTGTTCAGGAAAAAAAACAAGCTGTCTCCTGCTCTATGGCCATGGCAGCCATGACAGGGATCAGCACCCAGGATATACTATAATATTAGATCCAACTGCAGGACATAAATGCTAGATTCACAACTCCACGTAACCCTTGCATCCGGCTTTCTCCATAGCACGGGGCCATGTCAACAGGTTCAGCCTTCAATGGTCCAAGGCGGGGTGTGAAATGCAAGGTGGAGAGCCCATCCTAGACAATGTCCCGTCACTTGCTTCCACCAGTTTGTAGCAAAGGGATTCCACCTGAGCATCTCCATTGTAGAGTGGTGGCAACATGACCTGGAAAGAGGGGAGCCCGTCAGGTCACAGGTTTCAAGCCATTTAGGACTTGATACTGCAAACCAACTCCCTGAATCCTTAAGGGAGCTGCTCCTGGCTTCTCAAAGCCTGGATCTTAGATGTCTGAAGCAAAGCCAGTGACCGGACCCTCTTATCCCTTCGCTTCCAGAGGTCACAAAGGTCTTCAGATGGCAGGCACTGGCTACGCTTCCATTTTCCTAGTCCAGGGAGTCTGTCACGTTCTGGCCACTTGGCTCCATCAAAACCGGCAACAGATGTCTCTATCTTTCCCCGAGAGCTGCGGGAACGCTGCTGCAAGTGTTACATGTAGTGGGGAGGAGACACTGCGTGAAGCGGGGTTCCCTAGCAACCATGCATCCCCTGGGATACGGCAAGATCTTTAACGTCTGGTGGTTCATAGTAGAACCCAAGGATTCCATAGCCATGGAGCTCACATTGATTTACTCTCTTTTACTTCATTAAGAGCAAAATGTGGTCACTGAGGAGCTGTTACCCTTCTCTGACTCATATTTAAGAGGCAGGAAGCAATTTCCCTTCCCTCACACAACAGAGACTTCTGGATTTTGGGGCAGGAGAAATTTCTGAAGAGGCTCAAAAGTACAGCACACTTAGCAGCAGTGAGCTGTGTCGTTGGTTTGTGTGGTTTTCGTTGGTAGAACAGTTGTTTAAAAACACATCTCTTAAAACAGGTGTGCTTGCCTATCTGGTGTTAGTAGACTGGACAAAATGTATTTGCAACTTGAAGATTTACCTGGTGTTGTTCGGGTCCTTAGCTTTCACCTGCCTAGTGATTTTGGAAGCTGTATACCATATTTGTTGATATGAGTTAGGAGTTCTTGAGTAAACAGATGGTCAGACCGAGTTTGTCTTTGAGTGAGCAAATATTCGGCAGATATATTTGCTGTATATCTGCCGTATATCTGCAATATATCTGAGCTACAGATATATACATACATATATATATATACATATATATATACATATATATATATATGTAGCATTGATTGTCTTACTAATGTGGAGAACACCATTATCAGAAGAGGAACCTAGGTGGCCTGAATAACAGATGCCAACAGCAACTCCTATAGTATATGACCCGACAGAGTTATAAACAAGGCAGAAAGGATATTTTTGTCCCGGATCCCTAAACATTGTGTGTTGATTTTAAATTGAGTCTGGAATTCACTGTCAGATAACTCGGGTTAGGGTTAGCCATTGGAACTCTGAAGAACTGGCTGAGCAATTATTTTATTCTGATAATAATTAGGCCTGGATTTTTCAAATGGCTAATGCAGCAGGCAACATCAGTCCAATGGAGCTAGTTCCATGAATCAATTCACACAGGTGCTGAAAGGTTTGCAAGGTCAGAGCCATAACCAATACGGAAGTTAGGGACACATCTCCACTACGGGGAAAATCAGCGCCGCAGTGTTCAATCTTCCAGAGTTCAATTTAGCGGGTCTAGTAAAGACCCGCTAAATTGCACTCAGAGCACACCCCCGTCGGTGGCCACGACTTTCTCCTACAAAGAGTCAGGGACGCCGAAAGGAGCATTTGCTCCTGTCGACCTCCCATTGTGGGGATGGTGGGAAAACTCGAATGAAGGTACATTGACCCCAGCTACATAACTAACGTAGTTGGAGTTGCATATCTTAATTCCACCTTCCCCATTAGGGTAGGCCTGGCCTTTGTGATATGCCAAATAAAGAAATAACCAAGAAACCTTGTGACAGGCCAGTCCCCTGCCATTGTGGGGGGCCAGAGCACTGACCTTGGTCCCCTGCTGTTGTCTGTCTAATTTCCCATGAGCTTCAACACTATGGTCTGATCTCAACTGTTTGGTTTAGTGAGTGGCTACTGTGTGGTGGTGGTGGTGCATGATATACAGGCTAGAGAATCTGGAGTTACTTAAATTCTGTGACTGAACTACACTTATGAGTTATAATTTCTTCTGTGCTCTGATCCTGGTGTGATGTGCTATAAAGCCACGGCGTACAAATGCTGCAGGCCTTCCGTACAGACACATTCCCTGCGAGGAGTGCTCATTAGAATGCGAAAAGAACTCATTACACCAGGAGCATTGACTCTGGCACCCATGGAGAGGGGGGTTCAGCAGGTATGAGATATGCTCAGGTCTTCCAAAACTATGTAAGGGCTCCTTTGAAGTTTCAGAAAACCTTTTCAAATATGCAGATCAAATTAACCAAGTGGCCTGTCTATCATGGGATGCTCGACTCTGGGAAGTAGAAACTCAGCATGCTAAGGCTGCGGGAGAGCCAGCCATCAAGCCATGAAAACAGACTGAACATGCTCCAAGCCACTCTCAGGCAGCTCTGGACCAGTAAACCATCTCTACCGTGCAAGGTGTTTTGGCTGCCAGCTGTCAGTCTTTTGTAATGAGCCTTCACAGTCTAGATAAGTGGGGCTTGCTCCAGCCCATAGAAGGTGAAGTGATCTCTTATTCTTCTGTGTTGATTTGTGATTGCAGTAATGGGGCAGCCTGATTATCATAGACTCATAGAAACTAGAACGGGAAGGGACCTCGAGAGGTCATCAAGTTCAGTCCCCTACCCTCATGGCAGGACCAAGCACCAGCTAGATCATCACTGATAGGTGTCTGTCTAACCAGCTCTTAAATATTTCCAGAGATGGAGATTCCACAACCTCCCCAGGAAATTTATTCCAGTGTTAAACCACCCTGATAGTTTGGAAGTTTTTCCACATGTCCAAACTAAACCTTGCTGCAATTTAATCTCATTGCCTCTTTTCCTATCCACAGAGGACAAGGAGAACAATTTTTCTCCCTCCTCCTTGTAACATTCTTTTAGGTATTTGAAAATGGCTCTTCTGTCCCCTCTTAGTCTTCTCTTTTCAGAACTAAACAAGCCCAATTCTTTCAGTCTTCCCTCATAACTCATGTTTTCTAGAC
>JANRFK010004440.1:46154045-46167393 GCA_030068395.1 Apalone spinifera | reverse complement strand
CTAAGCCTCATTTGCATACCTTTGGTGCAAAAGCACGCCAGTGTAGACACAGCCAAGCTGTTTCACGTCTCACTCGCCACAAGAAAGGTAATTTGTCAGTAATGTTTCAATCAGGGCCTTTCAGGGTTGAGGGCACTCGACGCCTTGCAGGAGGTCCTGAGGCTCATGTGTTGTATGAGCAAAAGTGTTATGAGCAAGACACAAGAGTTAATTCTTCCTCTCTATTAGGCTGATTATGCTTCGGCTGGAGTATTGCTGTCCAGTTCCAGGCACCACATTTCAGGTATGATGTGGATAAATTGGAAAAAAAACTCCGGAGGACAGCAACAAAAATGATGCAAGTTCTAGAAAATATGACCTGTGAGGGAAGATGGAAAATAATATGTTTATGTAGTCTGGAGACGAGACGACTGAGAGGGGACATAATAACAGTTTTCAAGTACATAAAAGGTTGTGACAAGGAGGAGAGAGGAAAAAATTGTTCTTCTTAAATTGCAGCAAGGAAGGTTTAGGTTGGACATCAGGAAAAACTTCCTAACTGTCGGGAGGGCTAAGCACTGGAATAAATTGCCCAGGGATGCTGTGGAATCTTCATTACTGGGGATTTTTAAGAGGAGGTTAGACATACACACTGCTTCCTGGGTGTTCAAAGACATTTAGGGGTAAATTAGAGCTAAATAACAGCATAGAACACTGAGAGCCAGGACTGATGGCTGTAAACAAACTTTATGGGACCACGAGAAACTTGGCCACACCCATGATAAGCGGACATCTGGCTACTTAAAATCATGCCAGACCATGGATGTTGCCGGACCAGAGAGTGCTGGATTAGTGAGGTTCAACCTGCACAATTCTTGTATGAGGTGAATTGAAAAATACTCTAACTTCTGTTTAGATTACAGTGAAAATATTTATAATAAAAATAATAAAGTTAGTACTGTACATTTTTCATTCTGTGTTGCAACCGTAGTCAATATATTTGAAAATGTAGGAAAAAAATCCAAATATATTCAATACCTTTCAGTTGGGATTCTATAGTTTAATTAATTGCTTAATTACAACTACGATTAATCATGATTAATTTTTGAATTAATTGCGTGAGTTAACTGTGATTAATCGACAGTCGTATCCTAAACACAAAAAAATCAAAGTATTTACAATACTTGTTTATATGAACTGGGAGACTCACAGCTTAATACATGTCATAAGATTGAGTATTCCAATTATCTGCAAACGAGATAAAAGGAAGTGGATTAAATATTCTGGAAAGCAAAACAGGAAGGGTCTTGTTTTCCACTGTATGCAGTAGACATAATTTTTATAGCATTTGTTCAATGTTACACTGGAATGGAATTTTCCGTGGGTCTGAGCGCAGGGATATAGTATTTCGATGGAGCCAACTTTGTACACGTAATTGTCAGTTAAGCAAATTCCTGTAATTTTAGGGAATGAGGGCTATTAGTAACCATGTAGGGCACAAAGGTTTTTTATAGCTGTACATTTCTCTCTCACCACTAGTTTATGTTTCAATCCTGCACACAACTGTGTCCTCAGAGTTGAATGTGTGTTCATGTAATAAGTGTGTGTCATGCTTCAGGTTCATTAGAGGATAACCACTTACTCTTTCTATCTGCTGATGGAAATACTCTTTCAGCCCTGGTCTACACTAGGACTTTATTTTGAAATAACCCCCATTATCTTGAATTTATAAGTGGAGTGTCCACACTACCACACCCATTATTTCAAAATAACGGGCTGCTTAATTTGAAATCTGTACTCCTGCTTTTCATCAGGAGTAACGCTAATTCTGAAATAGTTATTTCAAAATAGCGGGAGTGTGGACACTCCGGTGCTGCTATTTTGAAATAACGACTCCTCAGAGTAATTCGAACTAATTACTCCCCGGTGCTTCTTGGGGCTCTAAGTCTGAGGTCGTGCATGCACATTAACGGAGCCTGCATCAGACTAATTTTGAGGCTTCCCCGTGAGGACACACTATTTTAAATTGGCTAAATTGGGAATTATTAAGTCAAATTTACTAATTTTGAAATAGCTTCTGAGGGTAGACATGGCCTCAGATCATATGGTACAGGTGTGTGCAGGAATGCTAAGGGTTAGCCCTGATTGTCTGTGCCTGTGGGGTGGTTGTGGCTGGCCTCATAACAAGTAAGTGTCAGCTATTAACTGACAAAGGGGATGTTCCTTCGGCCTCATCTACAACAGGGGTTAGGTCAGAAAACCCATGTCTCGCAGGGGTGGGAAAAATCTATGCCCCTGAGAGCCAAAGCTACGGTAATCTAACCCGGGTGTAGACAACACTAATGCAACAGAAGAATTCTCCCGTTGACTTAGCTAGCAGCTCCTGCCGAGGTGGATTACCTACACTGATAGGAGAAGACCTCCTATCAGCGTAGATAGCTACAGCCATGCAGCTGTCGCATTTTAAGTGTAGACCAGGGGTGGGGAACCTTTTTTGGGTCGGGAGCCACCGACTCACAGAAAAATCATTTGAGGGCCACACACAACTGAGAAGCAAAAAAGGACTGAGAAGGAGAAAGACTCTCCCCACATTCCCCTCACACGCCGGGGGCCCAGGCTAGTAGATTTTGTGTGCTCTATCCCCGCAGGGGGGCTGGAGTACCAACACAGGTTCCCCAGTGTTGGGAGGAGCCCCAAGATTTGGGGCTGAATCCAGAAAAGCCGGGCGCCACATCCAGCCCCTGGGTCTTTGATTCCCCACCCCTGGTGTAGACAAGCCCTTCAGTATTGTGGGTTTGGAGCAGATGATGCCGGTTTGTTACACTTCCAAGTTATGCACAACTCTTTACAGCACCTTAATTCACCAGCTGCTACCAATACATCTCGCTGCTGTGATTGGCCAGAACTCTCCCTCCACACCAACCTTAGCTGTTCAGATAAATCCAACTGAGTGGGGGAAGAGTTAACGATTGGAGAGGGAACTCCCGTGAGGTAGGAGGATCTGTGAAGGAGGGGCTTGGGGTGTTTGCCACTCCCTGCCAACCAATGCACAGCAACCTTTGCACCCTGCCCAGTGAATTCCCCGATTCCATTGACTATTGCCAGTGCTACGGTTGCAGAATGGCTGCGTTTTCGCTCTCTCTCCAAGCAGTAAGTTTGCCAGGAAGTATTTAGGAGTAATATGAGCCCTGAAAAAACATATTAGAGGAAGAAAGCTGGGGCAAGTTTTCCTCTTTCCATCCCTCAGAGCTGGTAAGTGACTGCAAATCAGACATCTCCATAGGCTGTTATTTATTGGCTGTATTGACTTACTAAACAATCTAGCCGAGGAGCATCTCTCCACGGTTCTGGCAGAGTGTACAGTAGGTAATCATGCTGTCAGATTATGAAGAAACTAATATATACCCCGAAGACAAAATAGAAGACAGTTAACCAACAGTTAGAGACGCGTCCTCACTAACTGGAAGATACAACTGCCATGATACAATTGTACAGAGGTAACGTCCATGTTTTCTTTGGCAGTTTCCCCTCACTCTCCCTCCCCGGTATTGAATGTCAATCTGCAGTATCTCTTTTTATCATAGGACTGAGCTAAGAAACATATTAACGATCTTTACAGATGTGTCTCGGAAGTGTACGTCTGTAACTAAAAACAAACAGTAGTCCTCCGGCACCTTAGAGATGGACAACTGTATTAGGTCATGAGCTTTTGTGGGTAAAACCCACTTCATCAGATGAGTTGAAAGTGGGGTTTTCTTGACCAAATAAATGTGTTAGTTACTAAGGTGCCACAGGACTGCTCGTTATTGTTGCAGCTACATGTTAGCTCCTAAAGTGAGAACATGTAGGAAGAGAGAGAAAGGATTATTCCAGTATTGCTTATTGTCTCCAGTGGGAAATATCTATCATTATACCCAACATGTGTGACACAATTAACAAGTAGAAGTGTGTAATGCTGTGTAATAGGGACTGAATTATAAACATGCAGCCCCATCAGCAATTAGGTGGAAATAGATATTGCTCATCTAGTAGTAGATTAACCTATTAATAGTTACTGTTCATCTATTACTACTATTATATATATATATAACATCTGATTTTCCCAGCATTCAATCATATTGTTTAAGGATGCCAATTCTATGAAATAAGGATTTTTTTTAAAGAAAGATGAGACAAAGCATAGGGGTCGGCTTCCCGCTACTGCACCCTCAAAATACCCATTAATCCTAAATTAGTAGTCATGTGCGCACAGCCGGGGGGGAATAGACCCCCTAAATGGGGAACAGCTGCACAGCACAGCAGTAAGAAGAGCAATAAGAGAGGAATGTCATGTCATAATACCATTCTCTGCAGAAACAAAATACTTTATCAATAATAGAATATTTCCATTCAGAATTACAGTCTCCTTCATCTGTGTGGGTTTTTTTTTTTAACCTCTTTTCTTGTGAGATAAGGAAGTTACCCTGGACTGCTTTGCATTTGTAGCCTCTTGAAGCTGAAATGCACTGGCACGCTGTCTGTGACACACAGGAGAGACTTCATTAGCAATTCCAGGTTCAGGATGCTAGGAACTGACATCTCTGGTGCGCATCTCCTTGTCACTTTACCCTTCCTTGGCACACAAAAAATGCCTGTCAAATGCTAGTCTAGACAACGAGTCTCTGAGTGCAAAGAGCAACTCGAACGATGCCTGGCTGTTCATACAGAGAGATAATATTCCTTGCTGATTAGCAATGATCACACCCAGCAGCATTGTTATGGGCCTCCTTTTCTGTTCTAGAAGTGTTCCTATTGCTGCTTAGCTTCTTGGAGGGATCACAGAATTGGAAGAGACTTCGGGAGATCACCAAGTCCAACCACCTGCCCAAAGCAGGACCAACTCAATCATTCCAGTCAGGGCTTTGTCAAGCTGGGACTTAAACACCTCTAGGGATGGAGATTCCACCCGCTCCCTAGGGAACCCATCCCAGTGCTTCCACACCCGCCTAGGGCAATAGATTTTCCTAATATCGAACCTAGACCTCCCCCACTACAACTTGAGACTATTGCTCCTCTTTCTGTCACCATGGAGAACAGCCTTTCTCCAGCCTCTTTCAAACCCCCTTTCAGGAGGTTAAAGGTTGCTGCAACCTTCACTCTTCTGTTCTGTAGACTACATAAGCCCAAACCCTTCAGCCTCTCCTCATAAGATACCGTAGTTTAGCGAATATAACCTGCACCCATGTATAACCTGCCGGTTTTCTTTTTTGTGTAAAAAAACCCTTAGATTACCCATGGACGTCTATAGCCCCCGGGTCCTGCATTCATCCACTCACCACATTCACTGCACTCACGCCCAGGCCCTGTGCAGCCACAGCCAGGCACAACCCACCCTCCTCTGGGTGGGGGAGCTGCTTGTGAGTAAAAATAAACGTGTATACCCCACGGACATGTATACCATGCCAGGGGGAGATTTGTAAAAACGTGTATAACCCGCAGGTTATATACGCTAATTTATGGTAACTAGCCAGAAGGCGGCCCAGAGTTATGGAGCATTCATGAACAAATAAAATTGTGAGGAAACATTTAGGAGTGAAAGTGTGCATCCATAACCATCAGAAAATGTATTATAATTTCCTAGTTAGGAGGATACAGCGGAAATTAACAGCTGTCTGCTCACTGAACTGTTTGCTGTACGGTCAACGCCGTGTTCCTCACTCTAATGCGAGAAGGGTTTACATTAAGCTCTCCAGTCTGAGCAGTATCAGAGAAGCCTGCACTGTTGTGTCAAGAGTGACTACTGTATTTGAATTCTCCAGCCCCCCACCCTGACATGTTTATAGCAGCGGCTGTGCCACACACTGCCCACCACTATTAGATGGAGGCCTTTGGGTGCCACCAGCATCAAATACTGAAATAATCATCAGAGCCGGACATAAAATGGACTGTCCCTCTCATGGGAACTCTGATATGTCAGTGTTTGTTGTCACCCTGAGATGAAATGCAGAGTCAAGCCATCCAGCCTTTCCATAGAGCGAAAGGTTGAGGAAAACGCTGATTCAGAAATGTCCAAGCAAAAGTTTTCAAAACTTCAGAACAACACTTTTCATTTGGAAATGGCCAGTCAGAACACATTCTATTCTGACATTCCCGGTGGAGGAAATAAATAAATAAAAATGCCCTGATGTTTCCTAGTGGGATTTTTTTCCCCCCTCAAACCACCACGTTTTTCAATACAAAAACGTTTGGGTAGAAAGGTTTGGACCAGAAATAACAAGAACAGCAGCAACAACTCCTCATCCATAAGAGGTTACCATTCCAGTCATACTATACAGTCCCTCTTCCATTATTACCTCAGGCAACCTTCCTCCTCTTCAGTGGGCAGTGCAGCACCTTTTAGCCATCCTGAGAGCAAAAATTCATCTCTGCAGGCCCAGCCTTAGGGCAAGGTGAGCAAGATGGTTGCCTTGGGCCCCGCCCCTTCAGGCTCCCTCACTGCAATTGACAAAAAAATTGGGGGTACCAGCTGCCAATCAGATTTCTTGTGCCTCACAGGTCTTGACTGGTGCTAACGGTTGTTTTAGCGCTGTTTAGTGATTAAACTCTATAGCAACAAGCATCTTCCGTGCATAAAAAGGCTTAACGAGATTATTTTTTATTATTTTGCATGTCACAAATGCTGTAATTTAGCACCAATACGAAAACTGAATTATTTCAGTTATGTGGATGTTTCATTTTGCCACACCCTGAAATTTACCGTAAAACTTCCAATAGAAGTCGGGTCTCAGTTAAATGGCGTGTCGCTAATACAAGCCAGGGGTCTCAGATGATTTGTACGAATAGACGCTGGGGGCTTCTATTGGAAGTGTTACGGTAGGGTATAATGCCATCACAGTGAACAGTAAAAGCATGGGAGATGCCATTGAAATAGATGCCAGTTGAATTTTTTTCTGAAATCTCGAGGTGTTGTGGAATATATCCAGTAAGCGACTTGTGCAGAAAAGTATGTCACGTAAATTATAGTATGGAACAGATGTGCAAGTGGTTGAAATCTAACAGAGAAGATGGCTTTCAAGGAGCAATAGCTACTGCAAAAGAAATTGCAAACAATTTGGAACCGGAACCAGGATTCAGAGTGCTGAAAGTCCGCAAAAGAAAGAAAATATTTCAATAGGAAGCTGATGATGACAGTTTGGTAAACAAAAATAATCAAAAATGTGCTCCAAATTGTTCTCCGTTGTAAGCGATAGTTGGTAGGGCTGCCCAGGCTGAGCTCTGTAACCCCTCAACTGGGTTGGACATAAACTAGAGCTACCACCGGCCAGGCCCTGCTGTCAGCGTGCCGTCTTGGGCTCTACAAACTCTTTGCCTGGGCCGATGTCTACGGTCATTTCTCTTTTCTTTCTATCAGCGAGATTATGGGGCCCGAATCTTCCCCGTTGGGTTTCAGCCACAACATGCTGTGTGAACGTTAATTGGTTAATGCTCAGGGCTCCCCATGAATCAGGTATTAGTGAGCCCATTTGGCTCACAGGCAAACAGAGACGCACGGCAGCCAAATGAGTGGCTGGCAGAACTGAAATTTGGACTCGGCATTTCCTGAATTCCCCCTTTCCCCCGCCATCATTTGGTTCATCCGCTCAATTAAACTGCCTCAGGTGCCGGCAACATCCATTTGAGGGTTCCCTCCCGGGATGTCTTAGAGTGTCAGAAATGGGGGGGTGCCCTTCTTCGACCCTGGAATGTTTGAAGCATGAAACAGGCCTGACACTCTCTTCCTGTATAGCTCTGTGCTCACGGCAGGGAAGGAATCCCTCCCGCACCCCACCACAGTGTCTTTTATTTCAAGGACAGAAAATGCATGTGTCAGCCAAAGCAAGCTGGTATACCATTCCAGGAGGGAGAGATCCCAGTTCAGATGGCTGCGTGGGGAGATGTTTTTCTCTGTTGTTTTTCCAGCCAGACCTCTTGCCAGCTGCTGAAATGATGCAACCGCCTGTCTCTCTGGCAGGCAGATTTTACAGCTAGACGAAGGCAACAGAGTGATCTATCCAAAACCGGTCCCTGGTGCAGCACGATGACGCTGTTTTACCATCCTCTATTGGACCGAGCAAGTTGCAAAGAATTTCAGGAGTGACATCGCTCGCCTTCCCCTGTCAACGATGTTCTCACGCCAAAAAGCCTGGGAAGCCACATGAACAGCCCTGAGCTGCCTCCTCTCCAGCTCTCAGTGGGAATGTTACCATTGGTTCAGAGGCAGTAGAGTGACACCAGCTTTTGAAAATCCAGCCTCTGAGTTTAACAGTCTCTCCCCACAAGCTGGGAATGGTGGGTCTGTCAGGCAGCAGCATGGTAGGATACTTGAGGAACCCCTAGGAGATCTGAACATGACTCAGCCTATCTACATCTCCTCCTCTGCCTCATCCTAGGAGGGCCTGGGATGGTTTCCTACCATCACCACAGAGGCAAGAATGGCTTCCCACCACAGCAGCACCTCTCCCAAAGCTTCCTGAGCAGCAGTTGCATTTCTCCACCTAGAGCAAAGGTGGACAATAAGCGGCCATGGGCCGGACACAGTTCATCAGCGTTAGTCCCCGGCAAGCCACTGGTGCTTTATTTACCTGCGCGTCCACAGGAACGGCCACTTGCCGCTCCCATTGCCATGGTTCGCTGTTTCTGGCCAATGGGAGCTGCAGGAAATGGTGTTCTGGTCCATGATGCTTCCCACAGCTCCCACTGGCTGGGAACAGCAAACCTCACCAATAAGAGCTGCGAGCAGCCGCACCAGCAATCCTGCCTCAACGCCGGAAGAGGGGACAAGTCTGTAAATTACAAATCGGATTCCCAGTTATACCCCTGGAGTGGAAATGTAAACAATGAGAGGCTAACAGATGTGAACTTTCACATAGTGGAAAATGAGTGGTAGAGGGCTGAAAAATTAACGGACCCCCCCCACTCACACCTGCCTCAAGCAACACTGCGGGTTCCCACCCTGCCCCATTTTGAGGTTGGCAGACTGACAGGTGTCAGAACACATCCATTCCCTCACAGTCACATTCAGACTGCCAGACAAGTGTCCATGGACTGGCCTGGTTCATCGGTAAGTAAGCACAGTACAGCCTTGGGTGTGAAAGCCACACTGGGCTCAGTCATCTGGAATTCTGTCTAGTCACAGCATGAGTTCAGCTTTGTGTTGTGAATGGGTGGAGGATGACGCAGGACTTCATCAGGTGCAGAGAAGAAAACACACCATTGGTCCACTATGGAGCTCCAAGAACCCATGACTGGCTCCAGCAAAGACAACAGACAGTCTCTAAGAGATGAATAACAGGACCACACAGCGGTATCTGAGGCACTTTCCTATTCTGAGCACGGTGACTGAGGACTGCTCTGGACTGACGGCTGGCAGCACAGAAACCATTGATAAATGGCATCACTTTACATCGATTGTCTCTCTGAACAGTGGTCAAAAAGCTCTCACCAGTCTTCGGATTGCAACACGTCCAGCTTGTCTGAGTATGGTCATGTACAGTTGGAGAAGGCAGCTAACAACTGGGGGCCTTTTCCACAGCACCATTTTAAATTACCTGTTTACTGCTGTCTTCACCAATCCTCTTTGTTGCTGTCAAGCTAACTTAGAACATAAGAACATAAGAAAGGCCGTACCGGGTCAGACCAAAGATCCATCTAGCCCAGTATCCTGTCTGCCGAGAGTGGCCAGCACCAGGTGCCGCAGAGGGGGTGGACCGAAGACAATGATCAAGCGATTTGTCTCCTGCCATCCCTCTCCAGCTTCTGACAAACAGAGGCCAAGGACACCATTTCATCCCCTGGCTAATAGCCTTTTATGGACCTAACCTCCATGAAATTATCTAGCGTCTCTTTAAACTTTATAACTTGAAACCACACCCTCAATGACACCTTCAGCCATTAGCTCTTCAAGCTCTGACAACAAATGTCTACTTGTTTTGCCTCGTTCCCATCCAGGAACCCATCTGTGAGGCTGTTCCAGGATGACCAACCATGCGAATGGTATGAATTGAGAACATATGGCAGCATTTTTAGTTTAAATGTCCAGAAATCTGCTCCAGACGTCCAAGTACTATTTTTCTTTGTGCTTTCAGGACAATGCGTATACTGGTGGCCATGTACAAAGAGGATCATAGGGTGCAACAGACTGAGGAGAGCCAGAAGATGACAATGCAGACAGAGACATTTGCACCCATTTGTTCCACCATTCTGACATGTTTACACTGGATACGCAGGCATGGGTCAATTTTAATCTTGAGGAACTGAACAATTAACGCACCGAGCACTAGGTCAGGTGTGAGGTGGATAATGAACACTTACATGTCACTTGTCCAGAGTGGGTGGGTTTTGTTATGAAGGACTGGCAGATAATTTAATTTTTCTTAGATTGTGCCCATCAAACCAGTGGGAACCCTAAGGACATAGCCCGGTAGTGATATCTGACTATTAACCATTGCTGGTATCGCCAGATTCTGTCTTTGTTTTAGTGTCCTGGTTTATGGATTATTGCAAAGTGGCTTGTTTTATTGTTAAAAATTTCTCTCAGGTGCTAGTCACCTTCCTCAGAGCTGGATTCAAAGTCCACTCAAGTCAGTGAAACGACTCTCACTGATTTCTCTGGGATCTAGAACAGGCCCAAAGTGCTTTTCCATTGAAGAAAGGTGTAGTACATTGAAAATCCAGACTCCGAGCAGCAGTTCGGCAACAGATAACGACATAGCTATTAAAATCAGCTATTTGTTGTGTCTGGTGGCACCTAGACACAGGAAAACATCTTGAAGTGTTTACATTGCTACTGTAGAGAATAACTGTTTATAATATGACATCATATGGGCTACAAGGAATGAAACTCCTTATCTGTACCTGCATAATAGTTTGTTCTGAATTATTCTTGGGTAATTGTTAAAAATAAAATATAACAAGCAAAATATTTTCTAGATGGGCTAATTAAAATTATATTCTTATCCTTTTCCTCACATGTTATTTTCATTATTGATGTATTGTCAACAGCAACATAATAATATATCAGTGATGTATATTTTTATGGTTCAGATAACAAAACTCCAAATGTTTGGCAAGAGAATTGTTGGCCATCTCCACTAAGGAAATAAAGTAAGTAAATCAAATGTTACATAGGGCCCAAAGTACCATCACTTCAGTTCAACTTATAAATGAGAAATGTAGGCATGGAAGGGACCAGCGGGGGTGCAGCCCCCCGCTTTGAGGCAAGACCAAATACACCTAGATCAACCCAACAGGTGTTTGTCTAAGATGGTGTTAAAACCTTCGAAAAGCTTCTTCTAGTGTTCAACCACACTCATAACTAGGAAGAATAGTGAGGGAGGTCTAGGTGGATATTAGGAAATACTATTTTACTAGGAGGATGTTGAAGCACTGGAATGGGCTACCAATGGAGGGGGTGGAATCTCCATCCCTAGAGGTTTTTAAGTCCTGGCTTGACAAAGCCCTGGCTGGGATGATTATGCTGGGGTTGGTCCTGTTTTGGGCAGGGGTTTGGATTTGATGACTTCCTGAGGTCTCTTCCAACTCTAGAAATCTATGATTCTAAGATTTTCCTAATATATAACAAATCTCCCTGGCTACAGCTTATGCCCATTATTTCTTGTCCTACTTTTAATGAGCATGGAGAACAATTGATCACTGTCCTCTTACAGCAGTTCTAAAGATATTTAAGACTTATCAGGTTCTCCCTCCCAAGACTAAATAAGCTCTATAGGTTTTTTTTAATCTTTCCTCAGAGGTCAGGTTTTCTAAATATTTGATCATTTTTGTTGATCTTCTCTGGCCTCTCTCCAACTTGTCCACATTCTTGCTAAAATATGGTTCCCAAGACATTACCAGTACCAACTAGTGTCTTACACACAACACTCCTATTAATACACTCCAGAATTATATTGCCCCCCCTTTTTTTTCCAGCTGTATCCCATCGTTGGCTTATATTCAATTTCTCATCCACTAACCCCCCCAAATCCTGTTCAGCAAGTACTACCACAAGCCAGTTATTCGTCATTTTTGTAGTTTTGCATTTGATTTTTTTTCTTCCGAGGTGGAAAACTTGTCTATTGCCCTTGTCTATTGAATTTCATCTTGTTGACTTTAGACCAATTCTTCAAATTATCACGGTTGTTTTGAATTCCAATCCTGTCCTCCATAGTCATGGGAACCCCTCCCACCTCAGTGTCATCCTCAAATTTTAGAAGCATGCTCCCCACTCCAGCATCCAAGTCACTATTGGAAATATTGAATAGCATGACACCCAAGACTGATCTCCATGGGATGCCAATAGATATGCTCTCCTTGTCTGACAGCACCACATTCATAACTACTTTTGGAGGGTGGGATGGTATCAAAAGCCTTGTCACAACTGAGATGTGGCTACAGTTTTGCTGCATCCACTAGGGCAGTGGGCCTGTGAAAGAAGGAAATTAGGTTGGTTTGACATCATTTGCTCTTGGCAAATCCATGTTGGCTATTCCTGATAACCCCATTATTTGTTAGGTGCTTACAAACTGATTGCTTAATAATTTGTTCCACATTCACAAATGTCCAAGTTAGGGGCTGAGTAGTGCTATGTTTGCCCTTGTCCAGTCCTCCAAGACCTCATCTGTCCTCCACGAGATCACAACGGTAATCACTAATGATTGTGAGATTGCTTCGGCCAATTCCTCAAGTCATTCAGGATGAATTTCAGCAAGCCCTACCAACTTGTATACATTTACCGTATCTAAATGGACTTTAACTTGTTCAATGAATGTGTCCAAAAAGTCAGTGCCTGAAGACATGTAGGCCATGTTCTACTGCCCACAATGGACATCACAGATGCTGTCCAACATGAAAGGTTGGATGCTTTCATATATGCACTGTTGACCAAAATCAGTGGGATTTGTTAAAAAATTAACAAGTCTCACATTGTGCCCCTCAAGCAAGCAATATTGCATCAGGACCTACCTGTGTCAATTTTATTACTATTACTGTGAACCCCCATCCTCCCTGTCACATTCACAACTTATTTTTTTCTTGCCATTTTTGTTCCATTATTGCCTGAAATTAGGTGTCCGCTCCAAGGGAAGGTTTGATTCTATTTCAGTTCTGTGTGGCACCTGGTATACTCCCAGGCACTGTAAAATAACCAACTCTAATTATATCATAACTCTAATTATACAGCTGAACTGAAATTCATTTGCAAATTCAATACCATCAAATTGGGACTGAATAAAGATTTAAACTGATTAATGCACTACAAAGGCAATTTCCCCTCTCTTGCTAGTCACACCTCTCCATCAGCTGCTGTGAATGAGCCACATCCCCCGGACTTGATTAGCCACATTAGCAAAGGTAA
>JANRFK010004440.1:46128589-46145347 GCA_030068395.1 Apalone spinifera | reverse complement strand
TTAGCCTCATTTGCATATTTCTGGTGCAAGATCGCGCCAGTGTAGACATAGCCCTAGTGTGGTTCATTCTCCATGCAGTGGCACCTAGACCACAGCAACAGATAAGAACAAGAAACCTCTATAGCATCGGCTGAGAGCTAGCTCAAGCTGTAGAGCATAGGTTCCCAAACTGGGAGGTGTGCCTCCCATCAATCCCTCCCAAGAAAGAGCCCGGTCCGTTCAGCTTGGTCTGGCTGGGGCAAGGGGAGGATGGAGTATCCTGGGCAAACTTCAAAATAGCCTCCTTAAAAGAGCAATGCCTGCTCTGCTCTTAAAAGGGCAACTTTTTTTTTCTCAACAAGTTTTGTGCTATTTTTTGGTGGGGGGGGGGGGCGTGACGGTTTCACAAAAATCAAAAAGGGGCATGATGATGAAAAGTTTGGAAACCACTGCTGTAGAGGCTCCTATACTAAGCTTCAGAGGTTCTAGGTTCAAATCCCCTTGTTGGTGGTTACACCCGCGCATCTGGAACTCTGGGGAGTTTTTGTAAGCAGAGCCCATGGAGGTGAGGTATTTAAGGTCTCTTGTGGGCCCCCATCTTCTGCACTCGGAGTGCCAGAGTGCAGAACCGCCTTGACACAGTCATGTCCATTACATGTTCCTAAAGCATTACAAATGCCTTTTCAGAAAGTTTTCTAAAGAGAAAGAAACGCTGGTTTCTTCCCCATAAGAGCAGTGTGAAAAATTAGCACCAGGAGGAACATGATCAAGTTTTGGATTTTTGGTCATGTCACAAAAATTACCAAACACAAACCACCACCACTCACCCACCACACTGACCCTCAGCAGGGATCTAGCAAAAGATGGGTTGATCTCCAAAGCGGAGTTTGTTACTCCTCAAACTCTTTCAACTAGCATCATACTATTACTTCATTCCTAGTGAGGGCTGTACAAATACAAGTTTGTCTCTCATAACAGTTATGTGAAATATATTGCAAGTCTTTTGCCGAGCAGAAGAGGAGGAAGCAAAATGTCCCCATTTTGAACAGTAAATCCTGTTTGCAACTGTTTTGCGATCTGACTGTGGAGCGTGTGCTACAGGATGCAGGGTCATTGATCTTTTTATTACGCAGCATGTGTTTGTAGCAGCGGCCACCACATGCTCGGTGTTTTCCAAACATTCCAGAGTGGTTGATAAATGCTCCAAGGAGCTCCCAGTCTCCGGACAGGCGGGTAAGGTAGAGTAGGGTAAGACAGAAGAAGAACTACAGGCAATTCTCTATCCAAGAGAACGCAGTTCACACTAAGCAGCACAGCAAACGTGGGTTGCTAAGAAGGACTTTAATGTTTCTAGCATAAGGGATCTTTGCAGATTAACTCCTACCACATATTTGGGGCTGATTGTGCAAGAAGCAGATAAACACGGGTATTGAAAGAAGGCTGCCGCAGTGGTGGAAAACCATGTAGGTTCTAGAGTAAATCGCTTGAAAAAGGAATCATTTACATTTTCTGAGCAAAGAGAAGGTGCCGTGTGAGCTGGCAACGTGCCTGCCGGATAATATTCCTTCTTTGCAGAAATGGATACATCTGACTGCACGAGCCCTGGAAGCTGCCATCTCTCGCTAATTAAGTGTGCCAGAAAAGAAAGGGACACCGTGGATTCCCTGGAAATGACAGATGCTTGAAAGGAATTTCTAAACCTGGAATAATTCAATTAAATTTCTCAAGGAGCTTGCAGTGTTGGGGAGATATCTGTTGCTTGGTGATCTTGGTTTGCCCGTCTGAACAGCTGGCTTGTGAAGGTGACGCTATTGCTATGGCTACAGATAACCAGCCTGGGCCATTATCACATCTTGGGCCATCTCTCCTCATTCCCTGTGTGTGGCCGAGAGCCTCGTGCCCTGCCTCTTGTAGGAATTGTCACCAGATGCCTTTATGTAAGTTGGAAGCTCTTTTGGCCAGGACTCAGCCAGTTGTATCTTCAGCCACTTGGAGACTGTACAACACAACGTACCCTTTACTCCAGTGGGAAGGGTATTCAAGGCCATAACGCTGTTGCCCAAGAGAGTTTTAACTCTTTCCCTTGTTAACTCTTTCTCTTGCTGGTATGCAGAGAACACTGATTGGGTGTGCTGACTGATATGGTCTTTGATTCCTTGTACTTTGCCATCTGTATTCATCTGTGGTATCTTCTCTTTTCCTTAGGCGATGGACTCTTTGGGCAGGAACTGACACAATAGGAACATATGATCCTGCAACACTAAGTACACCTAAGAAATGATAGTTGGCTATGCCTCCCAGTTATTCATTCTCTAGCGAGGGCCTGAGCAGCTTCCATGAGAGGTAGAACTACGTCACCAAACTTGGAGGACTGTACAAACCTTTGGAAGCGCTGGAACAACCCTGGTTTGTTTCAGTGCCAGTGTTTGAGCATGGTTAATCCCAGAGTGGACAGCCGCATCTGAATGGGAGCAAGCGCCTGGCACTGAACATCTGTGAAAAAAGATACGGCTAACTAAATTGAGAAAGATGTCCGCAGGAAAGTTAGGACCATGGAAGAAAGATAGTCTTGAGGACTCAGGAAATGGAGGGGGGGGGGCAAATCTCAGCTGTATCACAAGCTTCCTCGATCAGTAGTTCCCCACATTTTTAATTCTTGCCCCACTAACCTCTATCCATGTTCCCAGGTGCTGGAGCAGAGAACATGCACTGGGGCAAGGAGGCTGGGGCCATAGCTTGGGCTGGGTGTGGAGATGGCAGCCAGGATCTCAGGTGCAGTGTAGTTTGGTGGTGCGCCTTCTCGCCTCCTATTGGGGCTGACCCAGGCCTTAGCCACACCCCCTGAATGATGTTCCATAGCCCCCTGTGGGGGGTACACCCCAGATGAATTTTCTCTCTCTGTGCTCCACTAATAATTACCCTTTCTGACCTCAAAGAGGACACACATATAAGGACTGACGTGTTCAGATACTAGGAGGGTGCACAGAGATGGTTCGCAGGTCCTGCTCTGCCATGTCACCCCCCTGCTGTTCAAATATGGCCCTGCAAATGCTCCCTGCCATGGTCTCCTCAGCTCTTCTCTCTCCATCTGTGCCGGAGAGGTGGCTTCGCCCTTCAGCCAGGTCACAAACAAAACTCAGCCCCTTCTGGATCAGCAAGAGTCCATCTAGGAAGTCCCAATAAACCAAAAGATTCTTCAGCCCTTCAAGACTTATCTCCAGTCTGTTCACTGGGCCCTACTCCCAGCCCCTTTCTGGAGGCTGGGATGTCTTTTATGACTGTCAGCTGTTTCTGCTCAGCCCCAAGACAAATGGCAGATGGAAATTATTCTGCTGGAGGCAAGCACAGCTCATTAGCCTCTGATGGCACCTGGAAAACAAATGTGACAGAGAACACTAGACTGCACTAGACTTCACTGTGTTTGAGGTTGTATTTTCCCCCGGTGCCAACAAAGATTATATTGCCAAAGGCATAGCCAGAGCAGGGGACATATGTTACGTAGATCTTTGGAGGAAAACAGGAAGTGTGGAAGGAAGTCGTTGTAGTAACAATGAAAGGAGAGGTCTCACAAAGGCCTTTAATTGGTCCTAGCATAAATCTGAACGAGGGGAAACCACTTGCTCTGTACTCTAGGGAGGAACTCCAGCACTTCATCCCTCTCGCCTCAGGAATCTCCTACAATACCCCATCTGTGCTAAGGCCGGAAACATCAAAATACGTTCCCCGTTTCATGGGTCGCCACTCAGCGTCTCCAGCTCCCTCGAGTGACTGATGTTCCTGCAGTCTGTGGACATGACAAAGCGACCAATCAGATGCTTCAGAGATTTGCACCCGAGAAATATCCTGAAGGTTCCAAAGCACGTAGTTCCTTAGCGGACGTCGTCCTCAGTGGAGCGACGGAGAGCTAGAAAGCACTAGGATTAGCCAAGGAAAGTATACCATCCAAAAAGCCTACAGAAGACTGGCAGGGTTCCAGGCTGCAGCATCTGCTGAGAAGAAGCGGACGTGAAAAGGACTTTCTGTTTTCTATTCTGCAGTTTTCATAAGGCAGACGGAAGGGCTATAAGGCTGACATCTGGGGCATTGTCCTCTGATGGGAAAACTGTTATCTAGAAAAGGTGTCATTCCAAAGCTTGTCATTTGAGCCAAACCAGGTGATCCATTGCTAACAGACACACATTTGCAATGCAATCATGCTTTAAACGCCATGGTGGATGTATGACTTTCATCCAAAGCAACGCTAAGGAGCGGAAAACATAACTCTCTTTTTCGTTCTCTGATGGCAACACTGTTAACTGACCACTTCATCATGCATGGTCTTTTATTATACTTAGAGCTATGAGGCAGAAGAAATAATATATTTTATTGTACCACCCTGGAGAAAGGAATATGTTCTCTAACTCCACAGATCTTGTCTTCACATCACACTACGCATTAAATACGAATGCAAAATAACACGTCCCAATTTGTATTTAGCAGTGACATGCCGAGAACATTTCCCAGGACCTGAAGAGCTCTATGTAAGCTCAAGAATTTCTTTCACTGCCAGAAGTTGGTCCAATAAAAGCTATTCCCTCTCCCTCTTTGTCTTTCTAATATCCTTACCATTCCAACTACAAGTTGAATCTCTCTTGTCTGGCACCTCAGGACCTGACTGGTGCTGAACCAGATAATTTGCTGGACTACAGGAGTTCAATATTACCTAGCAGAATTACCAACATTTCCACTGCTTGCTGGGCTCTTCGAAGACATTTGGGGTAAATTAGAACTAAATAACAGCACAGAGCACTGAGAGCTAGGACTGGTGGCTGTAAACAAACTTTATGGGATTGTGGAAAACCATCCACATCCATGACAAATGGATATCTGGATAAATACAATCATGCTGGATTACGGATGTTGCCGGACAAGAGAGTGCCGGATTAAAGAGGTTCAACAATACATAACCCATGGAAGTTTTACTATGGGCCATATATGAGCTATATGCAGGAAAATTCACAATATCAAAGTCTATACATCCACAGAAAAACAAAAAATAAGTAAAACCCAACACACAGACAGGTCTCACGGTGTGTCAATGGAATTGCCATTTTTTCATACCATTTACCACACGAGCTAACTGGGAATGCTTTCATCGACAGACATGATCAAATCACCAAGGCAATATAATGGGTGCTACAGACAAGCAGTCCTTTTGCTGAATAGCTTTCATTAGGAGCACTCTCCTCACCCACATTCATGCTCTCTTTCATTTAAAAAGCACTGATTTTGTTTTCAAGGGACCTTTTGAAAAAAAACCCCAAAGCATACTATAAATATTATTCTGAAACATAATTCTGTTCTCGTAAAACTCCAAATTAATGACACAACTTCCATATAATTTTAAAAACCTTTATATTTTAATGGATTGAAAGCAACATGTCTGCAGTTGCGTTTGACTATTTAAAAAACAAACAAACAAAAGACCCAGAAAAAAGGGAGCCATCATAACTCATCCAATCTCAGGCACGTCTACACTGCAGGATAATAGTCGAGATAAGCTATGCAACTTCAACTACATCAATTGACGCTGTCTACATAGCAGGAAGCTGAAGGAAGGACCCTCTTCCTTCGACTTCCCTTACTCCTCATGAAATGAGGATTAGAGGAGTACGAGTAAGAAGTCCGCCATCTTGAAATTATTTCGAAATAACAGCTTGCTGTGTAGGCGCTCAGTTTTTTATTTTGAAATAACGTCAGTTATTTTACAACAACATCAGTTATTTTGAAATAACATTGCAGTGTAGATATAGCCTCACTGTGTAGAAGCTGGGGTACCAGCTTGAAGAGCCCAAATTTCAGGGACGGAAGGGGAAACTGTGACAGATCGAGAGATAATATCACACAATGTCACCTCACTCACAGTGATCGGTATGCTCTAGGACAGCAGAACAGCCATGACAATTTCCAACAGCAACATAATTATTTTTCAAATTAGTTTCCTGCCACGCTAAAGAGAAAATAAAAAGAAGCTTCTGATGTGATCAAAGTATGGGACGAGAGCCGAGTAACCCATTCGGTCTCTCCTCTCATCCGTCCTTGTATACGAGAAATGAGGTCATACGGTTTCAGTTCATTTCTAAAGGTTCAGAGCATCTTGTTAGGAGCTACTAATTTTACCTTTCACCTAGGGAGCTGTGTTGATTGGAATATAAATATTTATTCTTTTGTGCTAGATACTTTTATCCTCACCTGTCTACTGAGCCACCAAAATAACTTCAACTCAATCACAAACACCCCAAATTGAAGGAAGGAGGCCAGTCACTTTGCAAAAACTATCACAGTGAAAACAGTCCTCCTGCCCAGTGGGTATTTGGAGGTTCTGCACATGGGAAAAAAGAGGCCTAGGAAAGATCAGATTTATCTTGCTAGGTTGATGAGGTTAGGCCCAGCATAGCGTTGGCATATTTTATACAAAATTACAAGACCTGCCAGTTTTCATGCATCTTCCCTGTATCCTTCTGTACCACCAAGAAAGTACAAAGGTACAAAAGGTAATTGCAAGTGTCTTGCAATAAAGATCAGTTACTTCTAGGGAGAAGGGAAAGTCTTGTGGGATTAGACCCTCCTATTAGCTCATCCATAGTTGGAACCGCGGCTGGGAAGGGACTCTTTGGCTGGATGAGTAACTGGTAGCCTTCCCGTCAACATATATCTGGAAGAAAACACAACTGTATGGAGATGTTTGAAATGGTAGGACTTTGAAGTCTGCAATCCTTGTTTAAGACAACAGTGGCAAGCTCTCATAGATAGACAGTACTTAACCCCAGTTGTTCTTGAAGAAACACTGTCACACATTTTTTCCAAAATTGACTACTGGTAATTAAAAAAAGACAGCTCTCAAGAGACCTCTTTTTAAGTAATACACCTGGAATTCATTTATTTTCAAAGGGCTTTCCTTCTCTCTTGTAGATGTTTATGCATCTTTCTTCACTAGGGAGCAAGCAACTCAATGACTCTGCAAGGAAAACCCAGAAACTGTGTATGAAGGCCCAGATTAAGTGATCCAATTATGATGGAGGTTGGTTGAAACTTTGTTAAAGTTAGGGGGCTGGTGCACATGAACTACGACAAGAAGCTGAGGGATTTGGGCTTGTTTAGTCTACAGAAGAGAAGAGTGAGGGGGATTTGATAGCAGCCTTCAACTACCTGAAGCGGGGCTCCAAAGAGGCTGTTCACAGTAGTGACAGATAACAGAATGAGAAGCAATGCTCTCAGGTTGCAGTGGGGGAGGTCTAGGTTGGATATTAGGAAAAACTATTTCCCTAGGAGGGTGGTGAAGCACTGGGATGGGTTCCCTAGGGAGGTGGTGGAATCTCCATCCTTACAGGTTCTGAAGTCCCAGCTCAGCAACCTGGCTGGGATGGTTTAGTTGGAATTGGCCCTGCTTTCAGCAGGGGATTAGACTCAATGACCTCCGGAGGTCTCTTCCAACCCTAGGATTCTATGGTTCTATGACAGCTGTTCTTCATTCGGGATGGATACAAGGAACGAACTACACTGCTTTTGGAGGAAGCGAGTTGAAAGAATAGGAGCTTCTAGCCAAAACCCAGGCTGCATGCAAAGCCAGTCAGAAACTGAGCTATCTGGGTAGAGAGGTTTTGCTGTGTATGGTTTTGGTGGGGGTGGTGTGTCTGTGACCAGAAGCAGGCAGAGAATAGGCACACAAAACACGAAGCAGATGGGTAGAACAACACTGCAAATGCAGACTTGAGAGAAGTCAGGTAACCGAGCTGTTGGGGGAGAGAACAGGCTAGAAAGAGACTTGGAACCTGTAGCCTGCCAAGCTATATCTTTTCCTTCCTTTCCTATCCCTTTTTCTATATTTTAATAGTAACACCAAAAATGCAAGGCCTGCAGGATCTGATTTATCCTGCATGAGTTGAATTTAGCAGTAGTGTCACATGATAATTAAGCGTTAAACTTACTTTCTGGAAAATAAAACGTTCTTAATATCTTTTTAGAAATTACGAAAGACCCTATGGAGAAATCTTCAGCTAGGTCTGTACACAGAGAGCTTTGGGACTCAGTACTTCGTGAGGATCTAAATAGCCCCCAAATCGGCAAGACCCAGCTAATTGACATCTTGAATTAAGCTAACAGGAGCAAACAGACTTCCTGGTACCTACCCACAAGGCTCCCGCTTTTTCTATGTCTGGGAACGAGTCCAAGGGGATATTGGGTGATTTTATTCATGAATATTCAAAAGATATCCCAATATTATCATCCAATCAAGTAGGTGTACCCACAAAATCTCAGGGTGTGGAAATTTGGTTTGGGTTAATTTGGAGGGTGGGTATTATGACACAAAAAGAGGGATAAAAGCTATGGGAATAAGAAAGCTCAGAGCTCAAGCATGAGCCCTATCTACTTCCTCATCAAGAATTTCTTCCTTTTGTTTGAACTCTTTGCTTCACTGTACTTATTCTAAGTCTTTGCTTTTAAGTTTTCCACACTCCACCTTGCACCAGAGTCCCACAAATGGAGGGAGGCCAGTCCTTCCACGCCTGGTCTTCTGGGAGAAGGGGATGGAAGTATGGTATTATATTAGGTAATTGTATCTGTTTCCGTAGATAAGCACAAATTATATAATCAGATCCTTGTTACGGTTACCTTCAGAGGTGATGCAGTCAATCGGTGCTGTGTGCTTTGTTCTATTTGCCATCCTAATACCGGCCATAATAAAACTTGTTTTAATTTGGTACTAGCCTCCTTGTGAGTGTGGCTACTGTTGTGGATTCCCCGATTCACCTCAGAAATAGAACTCTACGGTTCTCAAATATTGGAACCTGGGGGACAGAAGTCAAACCTAGAACCTTCTAGTCAGATTGGCGAGACTTACCCACCCAAATTCCATTATACTTCTCCCCAGGGCTACAAACCGAAAGCAAAGCAGTTATTTGAGAAACTGCATTTTGAGTAAAAGGACCATGTTTATAAACAAAGTGAATAGCATGAATCATAGAATACTAGGACTGGAAGGGACCTCGAGAGGTCATCGAGTCCAGTCCCCTGCCCTCATGGAGAAACAACTGCCCCATCTTCAGTTTCCTCTCCTACTGGAAACAACCTGGACTTAGGCTAACTGCTCACGCCAAATGGGGTATCCGCATGTAAGCATGCACGTAACTTTACGCACTAACCTGATGCTTCAAGTCATCCATATGCTTCTATCAGCCTCTCTCAACTGGCTCAAAAGCGCACAAAGTTAACCAGCTGAAAGGAGGAACATTTTTTTTCTGCTGATTTCCTTCAGTGTCACTCAACCAATTGTTACTTGTAGCAACAGCTGAAATGCCATTTTCTTACCTAAATGCGAGTTCCAAGTTGGCAGCGAGCCTTTCATTTTTACTTCTTTAAAAATCAGAGGCAAACCCCGATCCCACTAAAGTCCTTGGCAAACAAGCCATCAATTTCCAGAGGAGCCGGCTTGGACCCCCAGCTAGGAATGTTGTGTCACATGGGAACTTTTTCACTTCGTTTCGTTTTTGAAACTTTTAAATAATGCCCCATCCTTTTCCTTTCTCTTCCTCCCCCTTCTTTTGTTTACTCCCTTTTCATTCCATCTCTGTCCATTCAAGCCTCTTCACACCATTCCACATCCACTCCGCCTCTTCTACCGCGAGCAGCTTCCCCCGCGTTAGCCCTGCTATCACTTTCTTTAAATCAGTGCAGACCCAGAAGGGCCCTATGTTTGGGTGGGTGGGTAATGGTGGGGTGATAAGCCTCTGTTCCCCGTCCATTTCCCAATGGAGCACTCGGTGTAGTGGGGTCACTCCCTGCGCCCAGCTTGGGTGGGTGGATCTGGATGAAAAATGGGTGAGCCACAGCCCACTCGTGGCTACGATGCTGCTCTAAATAAACACTAATTCAAAGGCAAACAGAAAGGAAAGGGGAGCCAAATGCTGCTGTGGCAGCTTATATCTCATTTCTGTCACTCCCCTGGAATTCTGCAGCATTATGTAGCCATCGAGGAATCGTAGTAAAGCACAGCCTCCGATTACAGGAGAGAAGGAAGCAAGCCACACAGAGGAACAGAGAATTCTCCTCCAGCAAGAGTACGACTGCTGTGACAGATTCTGTGATTTAGGATCCCTGCTAAAACATAGGATGGTGTTCTACCGACTAATAAAGAGTTACGGGAGGGTTGTGCTAATTATATTTTTCCACTTCAGTGTGTTTTGAACATGGTAAACTATCATTTGCTGCCATTATTTTAATGATATATTATGTTGATAATACAATCTGGGTTAATTCCCAAATGTGCAATCTAGGAAACACAAACCAAGCAACCAAAGCTATTCTGGTATATTTAAATACCATTTCACATTAACTCGGCAACCGTCACTAGAAGAGTCCACCACAATTACAGGAAACAGAGTGATCTATCAACATGGGCACTGACTTGCCTCATTTTGGATACAATCGATCCCAGCTGACTTGAATCTTTGTGATTTTAGGGAAAAAATATCAAAAGAATAGATCAAGCCAGTACTTTGTATACAGATGCCCACGATTAAGCGCTTTCTTTTTAAGGTCTCTCTCATCTTCTGCAGAGGGAGGGCAAACTGTCAGCAGCGGATTCAACTCTTCACTGGCACAGAGAGCGCCCGACAGAAAAGAGATGTACTTTTTTATGCTCATCTCAAAGGTGCAAGGACATCAAAGCCCAGCACTGGGAATGCAAACGACATAATTCCAATCAAGCCTGCTCCCTTTCACTTTCAACAGCATCAGACACTTGCTACTCTCAATGAGATGTGGTGGGGGAACATAGCAAGGCTTTGGCCGGCCTGGGAGCCTATAAGAGTTTGGAAAGTTACTTTTATCTCCAAGACTGGATCTGCTCCCAAAGTGGGTATTTTCCTATAGCTATAGTTCTGGAGATTCATGTCCTCCCTGCAGCCATATGTACTATATACATCCATACGGACAAGCTTCATGGGCAATGCACGACTTCTCCATTTTGGGAGGCTGAGCACAGCCCCAAAGCTCTACCCATGCCCCGCCTTTAGCCCTACTCGCACCCCTAGTCCTTGCTGGCACCTCTTTGCCTCCTCCCCCATCTGCCCACCTACCTACCAGCCCGCCAGCTGCTCACTGCTTGCTCACCTCTACTCCTTCCCGCGAGATGCCCAGGGGTGCCGAGTGGGGACAGGAAAAGGCAGAGGCAGGGCAAGGCCTCAGAGGAAAAGAACGAACGGGAGCAGGGCCTTGCTACAAAGAGTGAGCGGGGCTAGAGCCAGAGAACCCATCCTTTTGGCAGTGGGACAACTTCTGGGTGAGGCTTAGTCTCCCCGGACTCATACTCCAGCCACCTCTGGCTGGGATAATTGCCAAACTCATGTTTCCTTCCTATCAAAAGAGGTGCCAAACTCCCATTGTGGGAAAGGCAAAGCTAGACGATTTACCTGCTTCCCACAATGGATTGTACTCATGGTTAACACCCAGGTCACACCATCTCTCTCAATCACTTGGTAACATTTACGTGCCATAGGTAAGACTGCTATTGTAACAGTTGCTAACGTGGCTGGCCATACCAATGACGTCACATACAGAAGCTGTCAGAGTGGTACCTTGGTATAAACACTCTCTGGCTATGGTGGGCCCAATTCTCACCTCAGCCACCATTCTAGTGAAGTCAATGACATTCAACTGATAGAATCAAGAACTTCAACAGCCTGCAGGATACTATTGCAGACCAACCAACGGCAGGTTTTGGCTTCGTTCAGACTCAGAGCAAGACTCCGTTGCCATATCAGAAGACAGAGGAGGGATCACTTGATTCCCTGTTCTATTCATTCCCTCTGGGGCACCTGACATTGGCCACTGTCAGAAGACAGGATACTGGGCAAGATGGACCTTTGGTCTGACCCCGTCTGGCCATTCTGATGCTCTTATTGAAAAGCATTTCTGAAGGAATACAGTAATCTGTGTGTTTTAGGTATTTCTAGGGCATCTATCACTGCATTAGCCAAGTATCATATATATAGGTTATTTTAAAATTAATGGAGATTGCCTATCCCCTAGAACTGGAAGGGACCTTGAAAGGTCATCGAGTCCAGTCCCCCATCTTCACAGCAGGACCAAATACCATCCCTGACAAATTTTTGCCCCAAATCCCTAAATGGCCTCCCCAAGGATTGAACTCACAACCCTGGGTTTAGCAGGCCAATGCTCAAACCACTGAGCTATCCCTCCCCCCTTCACTAACTCCTCCGGATCTCATTTCTCCTCTGCACCCCAGTTCCAGGAATATTTATTCTCCCTATTCAGAAGGAAAACAGCAGAGAAGTGCACTTCAACAGGAGCAAAAACCAACCAACCAACCAAAATCCCCACCCTGATCTTACACCCAGGCCTCTTTTCCAGAACATAGCAGGCAACTCCCCCGAGCCAGCCCACTTCAGGGAAGAGGTGAGAACACGGAGGATAGTCACACAGTGGAGGGGCACAATTTTGCACAGGCATCGCCAGCATTGGGATACTCTGAGAACATGCGCAGTGTTCGACAGAGCACAAATTCCCCCATCTGCCCAAATTCACACACCTGTGTGAGGAGTTGTTGCTACCATGGCACACTGGCTTATAATCAAAAGCTGTCAAGAATGCTGGGTAAAATATGTTTTTCATACACTGCAGTTCTTTGTTAGGCTTCCACATCTGGTGGCTAGAACAGGCATGTGGGAGTCCAAGGTCCTCTTCACAACTCTTCCACTTCTTTATTAAGATGTTGGGTGAACCATTTAACCTCTCTGCCTCATCTTGCCCATTGTCAGGAAGCTGTTACCAGCAGCTAGAGGTCTGTGACTTCAGTAGGTGGGTGGGGAAGCACTGGGATGGGTTCCCTAGGGAGGGAGTGGAATCTCCATCCCTAGTGGTTTTTAAGTACCGGTTTCACAAAGCCTTGGCTGGGTTGATTGAATTGGGATTGGTCCTGCTTTAGGTAGGGGATTGAACTCGATGACTCCTGAGGTCTCTTCCAGCCCTAGGATTCTGAGAGTCAATGGCTTTGCAAAGGAAGGAACGGGTAGGTGGCACTACTGTGCCCATGACTGCATTATGCAAATCAGATGCATCCCAATGAAAGATGATGAATTCCAATCTATCTAATAATCCTTGAGATCCTTGTCATCGCGTAAACCAGTCTGCTGTATTTTCCATCAGCCAGCTAATGCCTTGAGGCAAGAATCAACATTAACGATTAAAATGCTCCTCAGTCACTGGAGAGCATGGATGGGTTTTTCAGATACACAAGCACAGAACAAAATATTCCCCCAGAGCTGTAGTCTTAGGCAAAGCAGAGGCCTGGCAGTGAGGCGAGCGAGAAAGAAGAGACTGAGGAATAAAGGACACATGAAGTTTCCCAGAAAAACCTTTCCTTTTTCCTTGTTCCTTTTCACTCGCAGAAGGCTCTGCTGGCTTGCCCCAGGGGTGGACTGTCTGAAGTCCCTTGGTTTGGCTGTTCTCTTCTGGGTCCGTCTGACGGCTTGGGATGCAGCTACAACGTCAGACGAAGTAAAGCCCAAGGGAGGAACCAAAGGGACTCTCTGGAACTCATTACTGGTCTCCACAATCCCCTGGGAGTCCTGATCTCATGTCTCCTGAGATTTGTACAATAAAGAGGACAAGGGTCATGAAATAACTGATGGAGAAGGGAGCAAAACTTGATGCTCAGAATGAGGAGTGCTATTGTTGATATCTTCCTCCATAAATCATTTGAGCACACTCGGGCAAACCCTCTGCTCTTTACTTTGTTTTGCCTGGTTACTGGGCTCACGGATTTAGCTGTTTACTAGCCTTCAAGGTTTTCTGTGAGGTGCCATGTACCTCACGTGAATCAGAGATGATTGGGCATTTCTTTATGTAATGCGTGTATGTTTTTGCATATACCGAATCTTATTGGGGAAAGCTGATGGCAAATCCTTTATCATTAGAAAGGGCTGAATTTTATCTCGTATTTCACCTGATAACGTGACTATTTCAAAATACCCCCCCCCCCCCCAAAAAAAAAATCTTATCAGTGAACAGCTATTAGGTGGATCTTGTATTTAGTCTGAATGCATGCATTCCTTGGCTCAGCCATACAAAAAGGCACTTTTTCAACAGGAAAAAAAATGATTGCTAGCATTTTGCAGCAAAATAAACCTCCTGTAAACAAGGGAGGCCGACTTTATGTATTATCCGCTACATCTTGCAGCTACATTATTTCTATACGCCGATTTAACCCTCACCACACACACAACGTGGGCAAGTGAGAAGCATTTACATATCTACCAGCTCCAAAAATAAGTCTTAGGAGTCAATCTGCAATTTGTTTAGTACAAAATTGTTATCCACTTTCCTATCATCATTGAAGAAATTGCTTTTCAAATCTGCTACATCTCTGGCATACTAAATGTACTCTAATGAGTTCAAAAACGTGTAATGACACTGTTAATTCTATGGCTAGCTTGGAATCAAATCTGTCTCTTTTCTTCAAAGGAAAATAGGATTATCAAGTGCACTAAGAGAATTTTCTTTACATGATTGATGGGAAGAAAGCGTCATCACCTTTGAAGTGCCACTACATATGATATCTCTCAAGTGCTCTTATTTTTTTCCCTGACATCCATAAGCAACTAAAAGTAAAGAAGCTCCTTAGTATGATCAATGAAGCCCAGATGACAGTCTCCTACAACATCTACCGATGATTGTAGGATGACAGCATCATCTTTGATGCTCTGGAGATGACATAGGACAACACGTCAATCGTGGACTAAATCTGAAGGGGTGGCAGATACTCCATTTGAAGGAGTGACAAGGAGTCCTGTGGCACCTTCTAGACTAACAGATGTATTGGAGCATAAGCTTTCGTGGGCAAAGACCCACTTCGTCAGATGCATGTGGGTCTTTGCCCATGAAAACTTATTCTCCAATACATCTGTTAGTCTATAGGGTACCACAGGACTCCTTGTCGCTTTTGCAGATCCAGACTAACACGGCTATCCATTTGAAGGGGATGATAACATCTCAGAAAAGATGCGGCTGCTTACTTGTAGAAGGCGACAGGATGTATAGGAAGAAAGAAAGCTGATAGCAGGATGGAAAATCTGGTATTGCGACACCAATTGGGCAAGCTACTTGCTGGAGATGGTCTTGCTGTCTCTTCCTAGAAGTGCTCTACTGTTGGCACGTCATGGTTTGACTTCCAAAGGCACCATGCCCCTGCAGCTCCCACTGAATGAAACTGGATGAAATTCAAAGCACACCACACAGGAAGGAAAGATCAGCTGCACAAACGCAAATGGGAAATGATGGCCTAGGAAGGGATCTGGGGATCATAATGGACCACAAGCAAAATATGAGTCTACAACGTAACTCTGATGCCAAAAACCCAAACATCGTTCTGGGATGTTTTAGTTGGGGTATTGTCTGTAAGAAACTAGAAATGATCCTTCCGCTCTGCTCTGCACTGATTAGGCCTCAACTAGAGAACTGTGCCCAGTTCTGGGCACCATATTCCAGGAAACACGTGAACAAATGGGGGGAAAAAAGTCCAGAGAAGAGCAGCAAAAATTATCAAAGGTCTAGGTCTTCTTATGAGGGAAGACTAAGAAAACCTGGGTTTGCTTACTCTGGAGAAGAGAAGACTGAGCTGGGGCACAATAAGAGCTTTCAAATACCTAAAAGGTTGTGACAAGAAGTAGGGAGAAAAAATTGTTCTGAATCTCTGAGGACAGGACAAGAAGCAAAGGCTGAGATTGCAGCATGGGTAGTTTAGTTGGAGATTAGGGAAATCTTCCTAGCTGTCAGGGTGGTTAGATGTTGGGAAATCTCTATCATTGGAGATTTTTAAGAGCAGCTTAGACACCTATCAGAGATGGTCTATAATACTGAGTGCTGGGGTATAGACTAGATAGCCTTTCTGGCTATGCCTGCACTGCACTCTAAACTTGAAATTGCGTAGCTTATTTTGAGTTTATTTCAAAATAAAGAGCTATTTCAAGACATCCCTTAACCCTCCTGGAATGAGGGTTACCAGCATGCTGAAATAGCATACCCTTTATTTAAAAAATATTTTGAAATAACAGGTGACTTGTGAAGATGTGGGGTAATATTTTGGGATATCTCTGGTATCCCAAAATAACTCTGATGTGTAGGCACACCCTCCAAGTCCTTTCCAAGTTCTATGATTTTGTGAATTGCAGGAGTAGATTTTCAGAGGGGCAGAAATCCTTTCAGAGACTTTTTCTCTGTTTCTTCCTTGATGAAGGAGGGAAGAAACAGCCACTACCAACTTCCCCATAGTGTGTGCTAGAGATGGATGAGGACAAATGCACCTTTTATCACACTGTAAACATTAGGAACCCGGCTTTCTCATCCAGGGCCCGAACATGTATAAGCTCACTCAGCTCAGACGTCCGAGGAGACAGTTCTCGCTACTCAATATTTCCATCAAAGCATTTGTATGGTAGCTTCTAAGGAAGGGTAGAAGGGAGAACAGCAAAATAGAGACAATGGATTTCAGGAAGGCGGATTTTGGTAAGCTCAGAGATCTGATAGGTAAGGTCCCATGGGAATCGAGACTGAGGGGAAAAACAACTGAGGAGAGTTGGCAGTTTTTCAAAGGGACATTGTTAAGGGCCCAAAAGCAAGCTATTCCAATGTGTCGGAAAGATGGAAAATACGGCAAAAGACCGCCTTGGCTTAACCCCGAGATCTTGCATGATCTAAAAATAAAAAAGGAGTCATATAAAA
>JANRFK010004440.1:46100526-46128489 GCA_030068395.1 Apalone spinifera | reverse complement strand
CTAGACAGTATTTGGTCCTGCTATGAGGGCAGGGGTCTGGACTCGATGACCTCTTGAGGTCCCTTCCAGTCCTAATATTCTATTCTATGATTCCCACATGTCTGCACAGTGATCTCTAGCAGCTTTTTATTGCTGTTAGCAACCTAGATTTTATGACAACCTAAACACGATGGTGCAAGATGGTAGCAAAACAACAGCAACTCAGTGTTTTGCTGACTTCATTTTCTGAAGACCAGCTTGCCTTAGTTGACTTCTCCGAGAAGCACTTCTCCCTGAGTTTGACTTACAAATGCAGCAATTGTGAATGAGTTATACTCTGATTTCCTACACCTGCAAAAAATGCCCCTCCGCACCATCTATCTCATATGAAAATGAAATTAAATAAAACTCTCTCGCGCTCCCAAGCACTCAGCTCAGATTGGCTGTGTTGCAGGCGGAGGCACTGAAATTGAAGGTGGCACACCAAGGTTAAATCCCAGCACTGACAGCATCTTGTGTCAGACACCTGTCAAAATGTAATAAGACACCTGTGCAAAGAAATAAGCTGCCAAAAGCACATCACAATGGAGATTTTCATTTTCATACATCATGATTCATAAGTTCCAGAGCCTGTATAGCTAGGAAAACAAAGTGGCAGTTGCGTGTCAATATCTCCTGCTTACAGAAACTATGACAGGCCAAATTCAGAAGTCTTTTCTGAGAACATGCTGGAGGGCTACATATTCCCACATGAGAGTAACCTCCACAGGGTGGTAGAAAGGCAAAGACGCTCCTTTTGAATTCCTCTGCTTTGCCCGATGGGTTGGTGGGAAGGAAGGGATGACAGAAAGCACTGAGGATCCTATTAGTCCTACCTGTCCTATCCACTCTCTCATGCCCCATCTGGCCGCTCAACCTGCAACAACAGAACCTCAGGATGCCGCTGTGAAAGGGCTTCCACACAACGGGAGAAACAGGGAACATGGCACACAACTGGCATTTCCACGTTTCATTCCTCCTGGTGGCAAGCTGTGGGCACCGGCACCCCTCTTTGGCAGGGACTCGGGGGGCCAAGAGAACATGGATGGAGAAGAGAGATTGATCAGTCTTCAAGACTCACATTTCTAGGGGGTATTTAGCCAGGTTTGCTTTCTCATGGGCCCAACCCTGTAACCTAAAGGGAAGAGCACCGCCCTAAGAGATGGAAGACTCACAGTCCCCTTGCTCCAAACTCTTTCAAAAATTGTTTCTACACAGTGGAACAGGTTCAAGAAGTAAGCCCGAGGGACCCCCTGTTACAATATCCCCTTGTCCAGTGGCTAGAGCACAGTTCCATCCAAATATCTTCTCCACATGAGCTGGAGAGAAGAAACTTGAACTGGGGTCTCCCCCATCCCACGTGAGCACCCTAGCCACTGGACTGTAAGTTCAGAGGGAAGCCAATATGAGCAGGAATGGTGTCCATAGCTTCTGTTTGCCAGAAGCTGAGAATGGTGACAGGGGATGAATCATACAATGATTCTCTGTTCTGTTCCTATCCTCTGGATCACCTGGCATTGGCCATTGTCAGAAGACAAGATATTGGGCTCGATGGACCTTTGGTCTCACCCAGTCTGGCCGTTCTTATAAGGCCTCATCCATCCCTTCTCTTTTTCCTCCCTGACTCCTCTGCCTTTTTGGTGCATGCAGCTATAGGCGCTTGATCCAGTACGCATGATTAAGAGTAGGTTAGATAAATGTCTATCAGGGATGGTCTAGACAGTGTTTGGTTCTGCCATGAGGGCAGGGGATTGGACTCGATGACCTCTCGAGGTCCCTTCCAGTCCTAGTATTCTATGATTTTATAATCAGGCTCCGTCTACATTACACCGTAGTTTGAAATAAGATATGCAATTTGAGTTATGCAAATTGCATATCTTATTTCGAAAGAGCTTATTTCATAATTTGGAGCTGTCTGCACAGTGCCAAATTTCAAAATAACCTACCATTCCGAAATGTCCCTTACTCCTCGTGGAATGAGATTTACAGGGACATCAGAATAGTGAGCCCAAAATAACGGGTTTGCTGTGAAGACGCGGGGCTAGCTATCTAGGGATAATCCAATATTCCGAAATAGTGTTGCAGTGTAGACATAACCTCAGAGAGCACACCTCCCCGATTGGGTCCTACAAACAAGTTAGGAAACCGGATGCGAGGCTGCAGTGTGCATACTCAGAGGTAGAAACACAGTGAACTTTTACGGGAAAAAAATTAGGTATCAAGCAAGTGAAGGCACCTACCAGGCCCAACAGCAGCTGAGCAGGGGCTTTGTGAATCCCAGTGAAGCCTGATTCTGGGAGTTAGGTCTCTATAGTGGCGGTTGGCCACCTTTGTCCTCCATTGATTCTCGTCCTTGGGGCCCAGTCAATCTAAGACTCTTCTTTTGACCTTCTTGTCAATTGCACAATGACACTCTTTTGCTCACCCTGCCCGGCACCCTAATGCTAAGCTTTGGGCTCCAAAATCAATCAGGTCCTTTTGGAAAATATACCTCGTATTGAATACTGAGAGAGATTTCTGCTGAAGCACAATGAAAAACCGAGCAGAATAAGAGAACTAGTTCTGCAGACGAAATTTTCCTACTGATGCCGACAAACAAGACCTCCCACGTTTAGAACCTAAGTGGGCGTTTTTGTTGTGTTTTTACCGTTCTCTCCTCCCCGCTCCACTGCCGTGTGTGGACAAAGCCATCCCGAGGCTTGCTAGAAAGACGGCTTATCGAAGTTGATCTGTTTGCAACAGTGAATGATATTTATGGGTCTGCTCTCAATATTCTGTGTGTGAATGATGCAACTCCCGCTGGCATTCATGGGAGCTGCACAACTAATGCTTTGTACCAGAAACAGAAATTATATTCCTTAGTGATTACTGATTGCAGTCTATTTTTAGGGGCCACCTGTCATTAAAGATGACTTGCCAAAAAAACCCTTGTGCGTGGGGGGAGGGAGAGGAGGGAGATGTGTAATACACTGGTTTTGCTACTAATTACTCTGCTTGCAATGCAGACTAGCAAAAAACAGCCTCAAAGCATGTATTTACTATGGTAAAATTAGAGCTAGACTTTGATGATTTAGACTGATTGAAATACATACAGAAAGAGAGGATTACCCCATCTTCCTCAATGCACTTCTTTGGGAGCAACTAGTACAGCAAGTTGTTTAACCCTCATGGTACAGTCAATCAGCCTTCAGTCTGAATTTTCAGGAACTCCCCGTTCTTCAGGCAAAACGCTGACTGAAGTGAAAAACTGGCTTCTTGGGATTGGTACGAAAGCTGAATCTGATCCTGCTCCAACAGACAGGAAAAGCAACTCTCAGCCTGTTGGTTTGGGGTAGGCACCTCGTTAGGTCTCGTAATATAGTCAAATGGAGGGGGCGGTCCTATATCTGTGTAGATAATACCAATCATATGGAGGGCTGTGACAGGGCACCGTTGCCTCGCACTGACAACTGTGCAGTAACTCTATGGGGAGCGTGCCGGCCAGCACGCCGACTCTGCTGCACGTGCTCAGAGGCGGCTAGAAAGAACCCGAGGGTAGGTAGGACCTTGGGGGGAAGCCAGGTCTGGAGGCTGGGTGAGGGAAGCCTGGACTGAAAGGGAGGGTGTGTGACAGGGCGCACGTCCTGCATTGGCCCTTTAAGGGCAAAACCCAGGCCCAGAGCAGGGGCTGACAGCAAAGACCCAGCTGAGGCAGCCAGGGCTAATGAGGGCCCAGCTGGGGGCTATATAAAGAAGAGCAGTCTTAATGGGTAGCAGGTTTAAAACTAATAAAAGAAAGTTCTTCTTCACACAGCGTGTAGTCAGCCTGTGGAACTCCTTGCCAGAGGAGGCTGTGAAGGCTAGGACTATAACAGAGTTTAAAGAGAAGCTAGATAATTTCATGGAGGTTAGGTCCATAAAAGGCTATTAGCCAGGGGATGAAATGGTGTCCTTGGCCTCTGTTTGTCAGAGGCTGGAGAGGGATGGCAGGAGACAAATTGCTTGATCATTGTCTTCGGTCCCCCCCCACCGGGGCACCTGGTGCTGGCCACTGTCGGCAGACAGGATACTGGGCTAGATGGACCTTTGGTCTGACCCGGTACGGCCATTCTTATGTTCTTATGTTCAGGAGGAGAGCAGTGAGAGCCTAGCTGTTAGGGAAGCAGGAGGCTCCCTGGAGCTAGAGCCGTGCTGGGGAGGCAAGGCAGGGCTAGGCGAGCTCTGGCCAGACAAGCTCCCAGGTGTTAGCTCCTAAGGAGGAGACTAGGGTGCTCTGTGAAGGAGAGGACCCTGGAGTGTGAGCAGAGTGGACAACATTCCCCAGAAGGGGGGCTCAAGACACCGATGCGTCGACCCCGTGACAAGGGCATTGATTGTGGCCAGTGCTCATGGACACTTCTACCATACAAATACAGGTTGGACCTCTCTGGTCCGGCAACATCCATGGTCCAGCATGATGTTAGTTAGCTGGATGCCCACTTACCACGGGTGTGGCCACGTTTCCCACGGTTCCATAAAGTTTGTCTACAGCCACCATTCCTGGCTTCCAGTGTTCTGTGCTATTATTTAGCTCTAATTTACTTCTAAATGTCCTCTCAAAGCCCAGTGAGCAGTGGAAGTATTGGCAATGCTGCTAGACAATATTGACCTCCCATGGTCCAGCAAATTTTCTGGTTTGCCATCGGGCAGGTCCCGACGGTAACAAGCTGGGGGGGGGCATCCTTATTGCTTCACTGGGCATGTGAATATGCCTGCTGCATCACTATGCAACATTCATTATTATGTCCTGTAGCACAGTACAGCATTGACACGTTTATCTATCTCTGTCCCACCTAAGGAACTGACATTTTTTCGTAATCAGTGTCGATATGCTGGCCTTGAACCTTTGCAAAAGGCACCAATGTAAGATAAAAGGACCTGGATGTACGAAACAGCCTATCTTTTGCTGCAGTATTTGTCTTTTCTTTTATACCGTGTTTTAATAAAGGAATAAATAAATTAGAATCAAATCAATGCTATGGAGATTTTCCACATGAAAAATATTCATGGACTATTTCTTTATGAAAGGCTGGATTCCACCGTCCAATAAAAGGCTCTATTCTCAGATGCAGCATGTGCATAAATCTAGGGAACATATTTACAAGAGACCATTAGCAATTTTTGGTCAAGCTGTGCACTAATGAAATGCAACCTCGGGTAGACAGCCAATGTTAGGACTCAGTCCCGCTTAGCCAGGGCGTGCAGAGAAGAGATGTTTCTGATACTTCATCACGAGTTATGGCAGCAGTAGACGTTGAGGGGCTGTAAGTGCAACGCATGTATCGGAAAGCAAAGTCCCTGCCTCTGTTATTGTCAGCACTTTAAAGCAGGGGTTTTCAAACGATGGGTCGCGACCCAGTTCTGGGGCATAGAATGTCGGGCCCTGCGTCTTGTTGCCGCCGGGGATGAGGCGAGCAGTGGGGGTCCTAAGGCAGCTCCCTGCCTGTCCTGGCACCCAGACTGCGCTGTACCCCAGAAGTGGCCGGCAGCAGGCCTGGTTCCTAGGTGGTGGGGTGCAGAGAGAGCACTCACAGCGTTCCCCACACTGCACCTGCCCCGGGCACTAGCTCCGCGCTCTCATTGGCTTGGAGCCTGCTGCCGGCTGCTCCTGGGGCGTGACATGGTCTGTGGTGCCAGGAGAGGCAGGAAGCTGCCTTAGTGCGCACAAGTATCAGAGGAGTAGCCGTGTTCGTCTGAATCTGCAAAAGCAACGAGGAGTCCTGTGGCACCTTCTAGACTAACAGATTTATTGGAGCATAAGCTTTCGTGGGCAAAGACTCACTTTGTTAATGCATCTGACGAAGTGGGTCTTTGCCCACGAAAGATTATGCTCCAATAAATCTGTTAGTCTAGAAGGTGCCACAGGACTCTTCATCGCTTTAGCGCACACACACACACACACACACACACACACACAGCGCTGCCTGGGAGCGACTCAAGGTCAGCCCTTACTGCCCCAGCCCTGACCCTCCCAAAGATGTAGCCCCCTCTTGCACCTCAAAGCGCTCATCCTCAGCCAGAAGCCCACACTCCAGTCAAATTATGTTGGGTCGTGGGACTTCAACCATTTTCTTCACGTGGGTCATGAGGAAACAAAGCTTGAAAACCATTGATTTAACAGGGCCCTCAAGGAGCTACCATACTATATCATCAGTATTAATACCGGTTGAACCTCTCTAGTTCAGCACTCTCTGGTCCAGCAACCTCCATGGTCTGGCATGATTTTAGGTCAACAGCAAAATAATTATGGCTACTTCCGGTTTGAATTATGGTAGCACCTTAAGATCCCGCTCAGAGAGTTGGCACCCCACTGCATGGAGCTCCATCCCCACACAGAATGAAAAGAGATTTTCCAACCCAAAAACGTCTTTGCAGACACAGGTTGGTTGCGCTGATAATTACAGTCAGTTTTCAGATCCTCTTTAATTGTGCCCTAGCATGAGGCAATTTGGACAGACAATGCTGCAAAGGGCTACTGCGTTTGGGGTTTTTAAAAGATTTTTCACTGCCATGATGCTATTGTTATACAATCCTTCCTGTTTATATGGGGCTTTGGGTGGTTTTTAAAGAAACTCTACTGGTTCTCTCCACATGTAGCTCACTGACAGCATCTGTTTATGCAAGCAAATTCGTCTGCTCCTCAAGGAGGTTGATAATGGAATTTCCATGGCTTCACATTATTGCAGCTCTCTTGGAGCATAACGTTTTCATCTGTAGTTTCATGGGGGTGGGGGGGCAATAATCAGCAAATTGCGTCCAAGTAACTATTCATTTCCCTTCATGTTCTGAACTTTGCAGCTGTGCTTTTAGCCCGTTCTTGCTTTTCACGTTGCAAGAGGACAGCATTAATGTGACCTTTTTATTTGCCTTCCTGACCAGAGCACAGGAAACGTGACCCTCCGACACTGGGCTTTGCTGCTCAGCTAATGGCAGCAACTGCAGCTAGGAAAAACTCTTCACCAGAGTTACCCTGACCCAGATTCCCATGAACCATAGAATCCTAGGGCTGGAAGAGACCTCAGGAGGTCGAGTCCAGCCCCCTGCCCAAAGCAGGACCAACCCCGACTTAATCATCCCAGCCAGGGTCTTGTCAAGCTGGGACTTAAACACCACTAGGGATGGAGATTCCACCCAGAGCCGGCCCAAGGAATGGGCTGACCAGGCTACCACCTGGGGCACCCCATTGTAGGGGGCACCGCACGGGTGTGGGGCCACGCGCCCTTGGGCGGGGCCACGCATGCACCACAGTCCCGGGGTCGGCAACGCACTCCTGGGGCCCAGGGCGCACAAATGGCTCGGGCCGGCCCTGATTCCACCCCCTCCCAAGGGAACCCATCCCAGTGCTTCCCCACCCTCCTGGGGAAATAGTTTTTCCTAATATCCAACCTAGAGCTCCCACACTGTAATTTGAGACCATTGCTCCTCGTTCTGTCATCTGTTACTACTGAGAACTGCTTCTCTCCATCCTCTATGGAACCTCCCTTCAGGAAGTTGAAGGCTGCTATCAGATCTCCCCTCACTCTTCGCTTCTGCAGACTAAAAAAGCCCAAATCCCTCAGCCTCTCCTAGTAGGTCATGTACTCCAGCCCCCTAATCATTTTGGTCGCCCTCCGCTGAACCCTCTCCAATGCGTCCACATCCTTTCTGAAGTGGGGGGCCCAGAACTGGACGCAATACTCCAGAAGTGGCCTCACCAATGCTGAATAAAGGGGAATAATCACTTCTCTAGATCTGCTGGCAATGCTCCTGCTAATGTGCCCCAATATGCCGTTAGTTTTCTTAGCCATGCTCTGCCATGTATAATTAAATCTTAGCCAGAGGAAATGGGAGATGAACCAGCATTCGCAACACCAATTCCTAGCTGAACTGTATAGATAGAAGCTCATTTTGAAGGGAAACCATACTAGTACGCTCCCCTCCACTCTGACATCTCAGCACCCCACAAGGAAAAGGGCAAGTTGGGTGGAAGCACGTGACCTAGTCATGTACGTTTGTGAGGAGATGATGATGATGGATGATGAGTTGTTCATTTCCATCAGGGGCATTGATTATTGGGACCACCATTAGCATCCGGTCTGACCTCCAACGTAACACACGCCAGAGAAGATCCCAGAAAGAGGTCCTCTTGGAATAGGCTGCCTAGAAGCCCTAACCCCATACCAAGCTGCGGTGGTGCTAGGCACTGTTCACGTGAAACACATGAGCCTTTTCCCTAATGAGCTTTCAGTCTCTACAAGGCAGGAGGAGGCTGGGAGCTGGGGAGAAGGAAGCTGAGGAATAGAAGGGAGAGGTTGTGGGGTAGGAGTGGATGAAGAGAGGAGAGATGCAAACGCAGACAGGGTCAGCAAGCTTTGGACAAGCCACCTCCGACCTTTGGTGGGCAAGTCGGAAGGGAAGCTCGGAACCCTCCGTTCCCTATGAGTGAGAACCCGGAACACTAACGATTGCTTGCAACAAGACTATTAAACTAGGCCAGGGACGCCAGTGGTAGGTTGTCACAAATGGAAGGGAGTGGGGTAAAGCTAGTAATATCCTCCCGCATCCTCGGCTCTCTGAACTGCCTCTCTGAAACAACTTAGACTAAAAAGAGGTTGCAAAGGCAAAACTGATTGCTCCCCACCGTCTAGCAAGGAGTCTCAGGAGATGCTCCCACGACCACCACCACTACTTTTCCATGCCTCTCTCCAGCCGTGAGCTCCACGGGACTCTCCTCCATTGAACTCCATCCTGAACAAAGCAGAACATTCAGTAGTACCCACAGCCGTCAGCATATTACACAAGGGGAGTCCCATTGGCAGCAGCATGGCACTTAACTCAGGGGCTTAGGGATGTGCAATGATACCAGGGGTGGGCCAAGCTAGAAGATGGGGGCTCAGCAAGATGTGGATTCAGCAGGAAAGCCACTAGCAACAGTGGTTGTAGCAGCAGTGATCAATGGTGTCCGGCTTAGGCACTTGAAATGCTGGGCAGTACACCAGTCTCAGCAAAGTCTCGGCACGTTCCAAAGCGGTTTTCAAATCCCTCCGCTTTTACCAGCTGAGGCTCAGTAAACTCTCCACTGCAGGTTTGCTCAGCTTCTCTTGCTTGTAGGTGAGCCAGAGAAGCTAAGAGACGAGGTTGAAAGAACCACAACACCAAGACTAAAAGTCCGGTTGCAGACAGTGATTGCGGCCAAAATGGAGGTGGACAAAACTGCTCAAGTTCTTTTGCTGTGCACTTGGTACATGAATGGTGAAAGCAAAAGGACTGGGCTGTACATGAGGGAGTGTTCTACGTGACAGATTTAGGTCAACATGAAGCAGTTTATGGATCCTCGTTCTGCCAATGTCGGTGCCCTAGTACACCAATATAATTCCACCTCCATGAGAGGCATAGGGCTTATGCCGGTGTAGTTAAGGCCGCCCAGTGTGTGTGTAAACACTGGGGCTATGTCTAACAACACTACAAGGTTATTTTGAAATAACTCCCAAAGTAACTATTTCGAAATAAGCATATTCCTCGGCGCAAGCACAAGTTGTTATTTTGAAATAACAAGCCCATGATTACAAAATAGCAGGCTTGGTAACGTAGACACGCCGTGTTACTTACATTGGGTGTCGGACGTCTTGCCAGTTTTAGGGCTCTGGAGTCCTGAAATTAACCAAGCCAGGCAGCGAATGCCTGGTCGCCCCGGCTAAGGGACACCATTTCAGGAGGACAGCAGCTGTGTGTACTGGGATGTGGCTTTTCTCCTCATTCCTCTGATTCTCAGGAAGCGAGGGAAAAGTACACATCTTGTGCACGGGGGGAGGGGGTGGAGAGGGCAGAGGAGTAATTGCCACAAGTTGTGTTCCTTACTGACCTCCTGAAACAGCACCTTTGCCCTTGGCTCCCCTCTCCCAGCTGGGTTATGCCCGCCTGGCTCCCTGCTCTGGGAGCTGAGATGCAAGGGCAGCTGGTCCCAGCTCTGAGTGGGGAGCTGAGAAGTCCAGGAGGCAGCTAGGCTCCCAGTGAGGAGCTGCATAGAGCTGAGACCTCTTGTTCTGAGCGCCCACATGGCTCCCATCAGTCAGCACAAGTTCTCCCGGCGAGGACACACGCCACTGTCAGAAGGAGGGTGGCACAGATGTCAGCACCTACAGTACTTCCTGTGGAGATGATAAGTCACGCTAACCTAAATTGGCTGAAGTCTGCAGTGTAGGTACGCCCTAAGTCAGGGGTGGGCAAGATCTGGCTTGCAGCCTATCCTGCTGCTCCCCTGCGGCCAGGCCAAATCAAGACCTGGAGCAGTGCGCCAAGTCATGCGCTTTTCAAAGTGGCTGGCGGCTCCCTCCCCCGCCCCAGGTCCCGACTGGCGAAGTCTCCTCCTCCAGCCAGGGGTGTGCAGTGCCTAGAGGGAACTGCCAGTTGTTCCAAATAGCTGGCAGCTCCCTCTAGGTGCCATGCACCCCTGGCAGGATGGGGGCGAAAGGTGAGAGCCTTCGCATGCTTCCCTGCCCCTAGGCCCCAACTGGCTTGGGGTGGGGAAGCGTGTGAAGTCTTCTCCCCTCCCCAGGGGCACATGGCACCTATAGGAAGCCCAAGGCCCTGCCCCTTCTGGGAGGGGGGAGCTGGAGCCGACCCACACCAGAGACCAAAGTTTGTGAAGTGGCTCCCGTGCAAAAATTTTTGTCCACCTCTGCCTTAAGACCAACATATAAAACATCTGAAGCTTCTAGACTTTAGCCCCTGGGCATTAATGCAGTTCAGGTAGCCTTTTTCCACCTCCTCTCTCTAGTTATCCCACTTTGGACCCTGGTTCTCAAGTACTTGACCGTTCTCAGCTATACACAGCAGTGGATGTTAGAGCCTTCCTATTCTAATAAGCGAGGTGTCATTTAGAGATCAGGTTCAGAAAATGTGCCCGGATGATAAGCTATTAGACAGGAGCACAGGCCTTCACAAAAATGTTACGCTCAGGTCACTCGGGCAAGACTTCCGCTGGAGAAACCCGCCTGCCCTTCTAATTAGACAATGACACTGCTGCATTTTTTTAAAATCACTTCACATATATTCTACCTCCTGCTTCCAAATGAAGATGAGGGAAAAAAAACCCACATCCAAGATTGGCGCAAACAGATATGGTCTGCAAGCCAGTTATTTAAATGCATATCATGCGTTCGGCAATACTGGAATTAAACTGTGCTCTCCCAGCATGTACAGCAGGCCACCAAAAGAAGATAATTAAAACACACAGCAGAAAGAGAAAACCGAGCGACTCCAAGGTGATGTCACTGCTGTCCATGTTGTCCTTGTTTTACGGGCTGAATGGAACAATCAGTTTCAGCCAGTTTTCCCTTCCATTCTTCCTAAAACATTTTAATTCTCTCAAACGTTAAAAACAAAAGAAACAACAAGCAGCAGATTAGCCAACGTCGTGCACAGGAAGTTAAACTTCCATTTGGAACAGGAATCTCTCCTTCCCCTAAAGCCAACATGCAAGCACACAACAGCTGGGGACGTCCTGTGGAAAATTAACTGAAAAGACACTGAAGCACCATGGTGAGGTGGGAAAGAAAGCATGTGCTAGCTTACTAGTCATTTCTGCACTCAGAGAGCACTGCAGTGAAGATTTCAAAGAATACACAGATACCTATTAATTAATTCTGACATTCCTAGGAAGTATTATTAGGGCAGTTTCACAAATGGGTAAAATAGGGCATCTCGCTAAGATCAAACACAGTGGGTCATTGGCCTTTGAGGGAAGACTGAAAGAATTGGGCTTGTTTAGTTTGGAAAAGAGAAGACTTGAGAGGGGACATAATAGCGGTGTTTAAGTATCTAAAAGGGTATTACAAAGAGGAGGGAGAAAAATTATTCTCCTTGACCTCTGAGGATAGGACAAGTAGTAATGTGCTTAAATTGCAGCAAGGGAGGTTTAGGTTGGACATCAGGAAAACGTCCTGTCAGGGTGGTTAAACACCGGAATAAATTGCCTGGGGAGGGTGTGGAATCTTCATCACTGGAGATATTTAAGAGCAGGTTGGACAGGTATCTCTCAGGGATGATCTAGATGGTGTTTGGTCCTGCCATGAGGGCAGGGGACTGGATTCAATGACCTTTAGAGGTCCCTTCCAGTTCTAGGATTCTATGATTGGAGCAGCAGAGACTAGAATCCTGAAGTGCTAGCTCTCGGTACCCCGATCTAAACCACTCCACATCACAAAGGGCCTGTGACCCACGTTAAAATGATGAGTGATCTCGTGAATGCTGAGAACTGATGTCATGTTAAAGATCCAGGGAGCAGGACAGTGGGTTCCAAGGTAGGTAGCAGAACGAGGATGTGAAACAAACATTGGATTTTGTGTTAGCTTCACTCTGGCTGAGGGGGATCTACTATGCCCCAGTCCTGAAAGGAAAAAGTCAGCAAAAAGATGGGCTGCATCCCAGATGTTAATCGCGTGGGTTCACTGGATTAGAACCAGAGATAATTAATTGCTAAATTTTAAGATGAGTTGAGCTCAGTGGATGATAAGATTTCCAGTCGTTAGCTTGGAGGCCCAGAAGGGGAAGATTATTTCCGCATAGATGTGAGAACCCCAGAGGCAAAAGTCATTTCACATGTCTGATTTTAGCAAAGGAGAGGAGCTTGGGTGAACAGAGAAGGGGGCTAGGGGAAGAGTGTTAATGCTTAGGTCTACAGTCTGGAAGCTCTAGAGACCTCTTAGGCTGTTAAGTAGTTTTTGGTAAGAAAGAGGAAGCTTTTACTGAGCCTTTAGAAAATAGGCTTTCAGTTTCTGCTGCGCCTCCTGTAAGGTCAGCTACAAACAAAAACTCCATTCCATCTTGCTTTCAAAAATTATAGCCCACACCGGTACGGTGCCACCATCTCATTTGCTCAATCCTTCACAATGCTATTTGACAGAGAAATACGATGATTAAAACAATCCAAACGATTGCCAACCTTCAATTTCCCTCCTTAATTTATTCTCCTTAATTTGACAACAGGGGAAAAAAAAAAGTAGCGCATTCTAAGGTGAGAATTATTTTTATTATGAATATTACAGTAGCATCTAGTGCGTCAGCCACAATCAGGACCTCATTGTGATTAGTGTTGTCCACACGTGTAAGAATACATGGTCCCTGCACGAAAGAGTTGAAGTCTAAATAGACAAGACAAAGGACAGGAAATTGAGGCACGAACATGTACCAGATCATGGAACTGAATTCTAGTATTCTGAACCATAGTCGTGAGACCACCTTTCCCCGTTGGATGCTTCAATGTCAGGGTGTGTTTGTGTTTGGAATTCAAAGAGAAATGTATAATACCGGAATTCTTTACCAGAATGTCTGCAATAGTTCAGTTAGTCCATGGCTTATAATACCCCCACATTTTACAGGACTGCCCAGGTCCATACAGCGGCGAGGAGTCCTTACAGACTAACCAAAGTGTTGGCGCATGAGCTTTCGTGGGCAAAGACCCACTTCGTCAGATGCAGGTCCACACAGCATCCCAGCTGTTTCACTGACAGACTTAGCGGCAGGCTTTTTTATTTTATTGTATTTTATTGTGCTCAAGAAACATGTTGGTGCCTTGCAGAGTTAAATTCACGGCTGCGTCTCTCCGTGTTTTTATTAGGCGGCATGATGGAGCGCTGTAATTTCTGATACCGTTGTTATGCGGCCAACAGAACAGCTTATTTTCTCATCACAGCTGACCTCAGAGAAGTCATTTCCTGTTTGATTAGGTACCTGCACAACCTTTAGGCTTGGGCATGAGAAAAATGTCCTGCAGCTCCACGCAGAGAATCTTCAGCTGTTTTTGGTTCGCCCCCATCACCCAGAATGAGGTTTCAGCCTTTGCAATTTTGGGTGGAAGTAGCAGCCAGCCTGCTTCTAAGATTCGTAACCTCGAGGGCAGTTTTGATTCCAGTCCATCTTCTGAAGGCCAGTTTGGTTTCATCCCAGACACTTCTACCCCCACCGAGCACAGGGAAGCGATGAGCAATGCAGTCTCAGGAGGGGGCTGAATCTTTAATTCTTGCCTTCATGAGGTCGCCGCTGGATTATTGAAAGTCACTTCAGAGCTCACAATTCAGCTGGAGAGCTAACTGGCTTTCCATGAACACAGCCCATCATCCCACTGCGGAGATCTTCACACGGTCTTCCCAGAAGGTTTTGAATTCATTTTTTAATCCCTGCCCTCACCCCGACCCCAGAGCCCAGTCCCACTCTTCCAGAACCGGACCACTGATACCACTTAGGGGTACCTGCTGTCCCGTCCCATGGAGTAGTTGAATCCATGAAGAACAAAGCAGCTGTAACCCTGATACACTCCATTTCCCTGTGGAAATCTCATTCCTTCCCCTTTCCCTACCCCCATTTTTGTAGTACAGGTTCAACCCCTGAAAACCGTCAGTCTCTGGTCTGGCAGGACCACAGATGCTCCTGGACCAGAGAGCCCAGGAGCCTAATGGTAGGAGGGCCAACAGCCCAGCCGGAGACAGCAGGGCCAGAGCCCCACAGAACTGCTGGGACCAGGCCAGAAAACCCCAGCAGCCTATGGCAATGCAAGGCCAGGGAACCTTGCCCGCTCAAGGCTGCATATGACCAGGGGTGGGAGAATCCTGGCAGTCTGCAGCAGCATGGAGCTGGGGAAACCTGGCCACCCACAGCAGCGTGGGGCCAGGGACTGGAGAACACTGGAGGCCCATTGCAGCTCGGGGTCAGGGGGCCAGTAGCAGCCGGGCGGACAGGCCAGCTGGGGAGATGGTAGGGGGGCCAGAGGCAGGGGGCTGTCTGGCTGGCTCAGAGCTGGTGGCAGAGGACACCAGCAATGGTCCAAAAAAATTCTCTCATTCAGGACAGATCAGGTCCCGATGGAGCCAGGCTAGGGAGGACCAACCTGTGTTCCGCACGGCAGATATATAAAGTGTGGGGACCTGTGTTCTCCATAGAGATCCTCAAGGGAAAAACTACCCTCCTGTGTCTCTTAGCATTACAGCACAGAACCAGAGCAGGTTATGTGACACCCCTACACTACAAACAGGAGAACCCGTATGGCCTTTAAATCAGTACATTTACATTCAACGTGGACCAATTCAAGGCCTCATGCCACGTACGGAGAAGTGTATCTTGAATGATGCAACTGGGAGGTGAATGGCCTGGTGCAACTTAGACAACATCTACAGAATTTCCTTTCTCTTGTTCCTCTCCCCTGCCATCTTTCAGCTCGCTCCTTACCAGCTCCCTATGCACCCTACCCGGCTGGAGTGGCATGGGCTCCTATTACGCAAATATAAGCCACGAGGGCACCTCTAAAGTGGCGGGGTAGCACCACCAGACCATGAAGGATAAGTGCAGAGCAACAGAATTCTCTTGCACTCTTTTTGAAGACCAGGAAGGGAGACATCCCAGATAGGACACCAACGAAACGGGAGCTTCCAGGCTAACACGATTGTGAATGCTGAAACATCCAGAAGTACATTTTTAGCTGAGAGATTTATATTAAAGGGAATTAGACCACTAAATCCTTAAGCCTTGCACTAAATTTTGATCCCCGGGAATTTCAAAATCTAAACTAAATATATTTATTCAGCTGTTTATCCTCCATGGCAGTTCAACTGTTTTGTCCTTTAACCATTGCCTTAGCTTTCGCTAGTCCTTCCTCTTTGCGATTCTGGTACATCTGAAGGGCACAAAGAAACTTACTCTATGTTGTAATGTATTGGTATAATTACAAAATCTCATTAAGGCGGACTTTGCTATTGATTTACTGTTTTCCTATTCATTACATTTCACTATAAAAAGGATTATTACTTTTAAAGTCAGCCTGCTTGAACACAAATGGAAATTACAGTAAAAGACACAACATAAAACGGAGTGATTAATATTAAAACAGTTATCGTTTGAAGCTTATTCATTTAATACATCTTTGTGATATCAGCAAGATTGATGAGAAGACGTACAAATGGGGGGAACACAGGCGAGCTGATCATTTATTATCATTACAGAGATATAAAGTATGATTCAGTGTTTCATAATGGATGTTCAATTTGATTTAACATATGGCTGACTCATTTGCTGAAAACTACCCTTAAAGACATAAACTCATCGAAAAGTCAAGTCCATTGTCTTAATTATAGGCTTTGAATGATCCTTTGATAAGAATATAACTAGATCCTACGAAAAATCAGACATAACCTACGGCACAGCTATTGTACTGCACGTCAAAGGTACAGAAGATAGATGGAAAGGGCAAGATCCCACCTCACTTTGCTAGAGTACGGTAGGGCTGAAGAGGAACGCAGCCGTTGCTCCATTCAGCAGACCTATGCAGGCCACAAGGGCCATGGGCCAGGTAGCGATTATGTCCACGTAAGCTGTCTCAGTAGGGGCATATCTGGCCTACCCCCACATGGAGGAAGCAGGGTCTCCAGAAGATCTTTCGTGGCCTCCACTCTTGCTGGTGGCGTCACTGATAATTTTCTTCTAAAATACATGGGTGGCCAGTGTGCTAGGCCAGGGAAGGTTGTGCCTTCCCAAACTGCTGGCCTCACCCGCACTTCACCCCCAGAACGCCTACTATAGATGTTCTGGGGACGGAGTGTTGCTACCCCAGGGCCTGCCCTCCTCCGCGCTCCAAGGCCAGAGAGGCTGGGGCCATGCAGCCTCTTCCCTCCCCATGGTGGGGGTGTGGCCTGGACAGAAGGGGCGGAGCAAGGGGCTTGCCTCCCCCAGCCCTACCTTAAGCCCCTACTAAAATACGTCATTAATTTTAGTGAAAACAAACAAACATGTGCATAGACATGTTCAAATTGTTGCCATTTATTTAAATAGGTTCCCATTGCAGACTCCATAATAAAACCAACATGCATGTTTCTATTCTTTACTGGAGCTAAATGAAATAGAAACAAAATTTGCTGTACGTGTTCTTGCCTTTTTGTTATTGTGTCTTTTCTTCCTCCGAGACTTGCCAGCTAGTCAGTCTGTTTCTGTGAAAGGTGATATTTGTACGTGTCTTGACACGGCTTTGCTCGCCCCCCTCCACCTCCCAGGAGGCTGTGGCTGTAGGAAAACCATTTGAGAAACCTACAACACTTCTTTATGCACTCTGGGTGTGAATCCAAAGTTCACTGAAGTTAATCAGAGTCTCTCCATTGATTTCAATGGGCTTTTAATTAAGCTATCACTCAGGAGACACAATATTTTTTTTCAATGGCTCAACAATTTCACTGGCATCCCCCTAGAATGGTGTGGCTGTTTTTACCCCCCAAGAGTTATATTCCAGCAATATGCAATGTCTACAGTATGGTGAGAGAGCTGGGAATATGATGAGCACTGAGACAAATGCACACAACCCTGCAAATCCCTGCAACGCCCACATTTTGCACACAACCCTGTAAATCCCTGCAACGCCCACATTTTGAATCCTGCGTACAGATGTGGTTGCCTCATCTCAAAAAAACAGATATACAGTAACTCCTCATTTCACACTATAGATGTGTTTCAGAAAATGATCGTGTTAAGTGAAAACGTGTTTTGCGGGGTCAATTTTCCCATTGAAAATAATGGAAAATGTGGGGGTTGCATTTCAAGCGGTGGTGTCTGTTGGGACTGGGACATAAGGTTGTGGGAGAAAGGGGACTGGGTTACAGCAGGGAGGGGAGGTGTCTGGCTCTAGGGAATGGGAGAAGAGAGTGATTGGGTTGGGAGTATGCCCCTGTGACGGGTCTGCCGGGACTCGCACTGCGTCCGGCAAGGGGGAGTCAGTGGGGAACAGCGGGGAACAGCACAGCGAGCGGCAAACCCTCCACCGCTTTGCAGGGAGGTGGGGGAAGCCCCGCGCAGCCGCTGGCGAGAGGCCGGCTGGGGAAATCCAGCTGCCGGCCTGCAAGCGGGGGCAAGGCGTCTGGCGAGGGGAGTCAGCGGGGAACGGCGCGGTGAGTGGTGAATCCTCCGCCACTTTGCAGGGAGGCGGGGGCAACCACGGGCAACGGGCCACCTGGGAAAATCATGTTCTTCCGGGGACAGTCGTGTAATTCAAAAAATGTTCCCTAAAAAAAAAAATCATGCTATCGTGAAAAGGTGTTAAGTGGGCACGTGTTAAATGAGGAATTACTGTATCGGCATTGGAAAAGGTTCAGAATAGGGCAACCAAAATGATTAGAGGTTTGGAACGGCTGCCCTATGAAGAGAGATTAAAAAGTCTGGGATTTTTCAGCTTGGAAAAGAGGAGACTAAGGGGGGATAGGAGAGAGGTTTATGAAATCATGACAGGTATAGAGAAAGTGAATGAGGAAAGTTATTTACTGTTCCCATAACATAAGACTGAGGGATCACCAAATGAAATTAATAGATAACAGGTTTAAAACAAACAAAAGGAACTTTTGCTTCACGCAGCACATAGTCAACCCATGGAACTCCTTGCCAGAGGAGGTTCTAAAGACCAGGATTTTAACAGGGTTAAAAAAAGAACTAGATCAATGCATGGAGGCTAGGCCCATCAATACGTATTAGCCAGTATGGGTAGGAATGGTGTCCCTAGCTTCTGTTTGTCAGGGCCTGGAAATGGATGACAGGAAAGGGATCACTTGAGGATTACCTATTCGTTCCCTTTGGGGCACCTGGCATTGGCCACTCTTGGAAGACAGGATACTGGGCTAGATGGACCTTTGGTCTCACCCAGTATGGCCGTTCCTAAAACCCAGGCATTGTTGCAAAAGAGCTGTAAAATCAATAGCTGGTTCCAATGGCTAGAATGAAAGAATTTTCAGTCTGCATTTCGGTTTTTGTCTGCTAATAATACTGATAATTCAATAGTCGTACTCAGCAGTGAATAAAAACTGAGCAAGGTAAGTTTACAAGCCATAGTCAGAAACTACAGTGAAAATCGTTGTGAAATCTATTACAACATTCAGCACTGTTACTGGGTTTCAGAAGCCGTTCCACTATGCCCTTCATGGTGCCATGGGGAGGGGGCAGGAAGAAGTCACATGGGAGGGCCAGGTGAGGAGGGCACTTGGGAGGAGTTACATCCTCTCCTGCTCTCTGTTGGCATCTCCTTGATGTTCCTCCCACTAGTTGCCCCTGCAAGGAGCAAAATGTAGACACGCACAAACAGTATAATTACAGCTGTATGCAAACATACATTAGGACATTTGACTTTGTAGTATAGAAATACCCTAAGCAGAAGGGTTTTTTGTGGGGGGCGTGGGGGAGGGTTAGAGCCTTGTTAAATTATTGGCAGCGCAAATCCCTGAGCATTGTTATCCTGGAATATTTACTATTCTGGTTTAACTGGTTGCCTGCTTTGAAATCATGCTCACAGACAGACTCCTGTAGAGGTCTGATGTTTTAATTCCTCTCTTTGCCGAGTTTTACACGCGTTTGCCCTTTGTTATATACAATAAGTAATCCAGGCTCGTACTTAGTGGGAAAGGATTTTTGTGCTGTCCTATTATCCCTTCTTAGAGAGTGATTTACATTTACAAGAGACAAAGCTTTATCTCATTCTACAAATTAAAGGTTCAATCCTGCAGGGTTATTAGCACTTGGCAGAATCAGGCCTGTAAATAACAGGGATATGCCTCTGTGTGCGCGACTTCCCAACGAGTGCCATCTCATTCACGTCAGAGGTGTCAGACGCACACACGTGAAAGAGACGATTTATACCAGCTTCCGCCCAACATGGTTATTAACCATGAATTTTTCTACTGATTTCGTTACATAGTTGTTCATTTGTGTAGATAGAGGCGTAATCAGCACACTAATACAGGAAACCCCCGAGATGTGACCGCCCGAGTTGCGACCCCCCGCACTTACAACCATTTCTGTAAGTGCGGAAGGGACCGAAAACCGCCAACTTACATCCTCTACCTGCATTTACGATGGTGCAAAATGCCTATCGTAAATGAGGGTTCAAGTTACGATGCCTCCGACTTGCAACACTTCCCTAGGGGGAGGGAGAACTCAGTGGTTTGAGCATTGGCCTGCTAAAAGCAGGGTTGTTAATTCAATCCTTGAAGGAGACCATTTAGGGATTTGGGGCAAATCTGATAGGGATGGTACTTGGTCCTGCCGTGAGGGCAGGAGACTGGACTTGATGATCTCTCAAGGTGCCTTCTAGTTCTATGAGATAGGTATATTTCCATATATTGTAAGTCAGGGGCCGCCTGAATTACCTACTATCATCTACCTATTATCTACAGACAATGCTTCAAAGTCCTTCAGAGGTATCACCAATGGTGCCTCTTGAAGATCAAATGGGAAGAGAGGCGCACTAACGTCAGTGTTCTGGAAGAGGTAAAGACCACCAGTATCGAGTCAATGATCATCCATCAGCAACTTTGCTGGACTGATCACGCTGTTTGGATGCCAGACCATCGCCTCCCTAAACAGGTCCTGTTTTCTCAGATGAGAAAAGGGTACTGTAATGTCGGAGGACAACAGAAGCATTATGAGGACTTGCCAAAGGGTAACTTAAAGAAGTGCAACATTGACCTTGACACTTGGGAGACACTTGCCCACGATCGCTCAGAATGGAGAGAAGGCATATGGGATGGTCCCCTTGCATTTTAAACTTGCCCGCTGACATGCTGAGGAAGAGAAGAGGGGCAGGAGGAAGGGGAGACTGGCTTTTAGTCATGGCCAACAGCCTCCTGCTGTACCTGGAAACATCTATCCTCATCGTAATAGAACTCGTGGTTCAAGGATCAGCCTTATCAGCCGCCTGAGGGTCCACAATCCCCACGGAAGATGATCACACTCAGCAACGAGTGAGAGCCCATCACCACCATTGTTACCTACTATCATGGGTCATTCAGGCACTGTCTGGTTTGTTTTCCTCAGATCTTTTCTGTGCAAACTTGCTTTGCTGGGTGCAGTGTTACGACGTCAGGCTTCCCTCTTGCTAAATGCACAGAACGGCGCATGGGAAAGAAATTGTGGCAGGATGAAAGGACTTCAGGACTTTGTTCATGAGTGGATCTGTGGATAGGCTAGCAAGGCACAGATGATTTGTATTAAGAAAAGGCACATTTCTGCAAGCTTCTATTTAATTTTACAGGCTGATTTGAAAGCTCCCAGGAGAAGGCCAGTGAGGCTGAAACGTAGGACGTCTGGTAGGTACAAAGATGAAGAATCCTTGTTACGTGAAACCTTTTGAAGACATATTCCCTTTTAGGTTTGCTGCAGTTCTTTTGTCTACTGCTACTAATTCCCTCCTGCCAGGTTACTCTTAAGGGATAATGTTCCTGGCAGAGGCATATAGAACACAAACAAACGGCTTTCGGAAGTGATTAAATGTGAAAGCAAAGGCGAGATGTCAGCTAACAGCAAAAGCAAATACACGCCAACATCAACAACTTCATTCGTGCTCCACAAGAATATTCTCCCCAACAAAACCCGCCAGAGGAAGGATATTTGTGGTGTCTCAGGGAAGTTAGGACATTCTGGGTGGAAGTGGCGCTGGAACTAGTTTGAGGGTGAGGAGCTGTGCCCCCCAAACCTTTTGACACCCTTCACTGCCCCAGACTGGGGTCACACCTAAGGCTGCCGACTCCCAGACTGGACACATTGCTGCTAATGGCGTCCGGTCCATCCAGCCTGGGGAAGCTGGTGAGCTATCTGCTGTGGAGCCCAGGGTCAGTGGCAGAACAGAGAGTGGCAGCGCCACCTCCAATGCCGGTGGCCTGGATGCCATGGATGGCAAGATGCAGAACTCCAAGGCATGCTGGTTTAAGGTGCTGCTTGGAGCCCAGAACATGGGGTGGTGGAGCCAACCCCCCAGGTGTGGGGAAGCTGCGTGGAAACCTGGGGGCACGGTAGCACCCCCCCATGCCTATGCTGGGATGCGGCCTTGCTGGGCTTTCAGCTGAATCACAGAAGGTCCTAGCTTGATGAATAATTGTCAGATTCACATAGTGAGGCGTTTCAGGGTGATAGTAAAAATCAAGCTGTTTTTCTGAGCAGAGACTCACACGATCTGGAACTAATCAAACACCACGACTATTCACGCTGGTGCTAAGACGACAGTGTTTGATTGTCCCCTCCCATGACAGCATGGTAAATAGCAAACACAGTACATTGTATCAAACACACACATAGCAAGTTCACACTTGGGGGCAGCAATGAGTGAATGCAGGAAGTGACAACAGGGATGAATTCTCCTGCGTGGACCGAAAAATTTAACACACAGAGAAACAGAACAGCACTAAGTCGTAACTGTAATGACAGTAGGTAAGGATGGCGTAGCCCTAGTGGTCTCAGGATAGGAGAGAGAGAAGATGGCTGAGGTCATACATTTTCAGAGGGGTAGCCTAGTTAGTCTATAACTAGAAAAACTTAAACCCCGAATAGTCTAGCAGCATCTTAAAGACTAACAAAACATGTAGACGGTATGAAGACGAAGAAGTGGGTTGTACCCACGAAGCTCGTGATACCATCTCCATGTTTTGTTAGTCTTTAAGGTACGGCTAGACTCTTTGTTGTTTTTTTAAGTCATACATTTTATGAGACAAACTTCTGTCGGCGAGAGGGAAGCTTTCGAGTTTATACCGCGCTGCCCATCTGTCGGATGGGAAATGCACTGAGTGTCACACCTCCATAAAAGGCGGAACAGATTATTTAGCATAAATAGTAACACATATTTCTAGAGACCATTCAAGGTAAAGTGGCCAATTAACAGTGCTCCAGCCGTAGGGGGAAAGACTTGGGTGGAGGGGCGATGTAATGGGTTACAGGTAGTTATAAGCGGCCATAAATTCAGTGTCTTTGTTCAGTCTATAATTTTTAGTGTCTAGAAAAGTTGTGAATTTGAGCTCCCACGCTCATCTTTTGAAGGTGTCGTGCAGGTTCCCTTTGAAGAGAAAGCACTGAAAGATGAGAGGTGCTCATTTATGACAAAAGTGTTGTGCAAGGCTCAGTCTTGCAAACCCTAGCTCACCATTTCTTCCAGACTTCAGCATACGGGAATGAGCTCTTCTGCCACACGGGTGGTCCATTTTTTGTCATTTTTAGTTTAGCGTCTTCAGAGTTTTCACAGGCTCCTTTGCGTTGGTTGGTTTGTTCTCTTCTATTGTTTGTGCTTCTAACTTCAATCTGATGCTTTGTCTTCCCACTTCAGAGCCTTTGTTTCATCTTCTTGAGTGTGTGTACTCAGAACGGCCTGGCAGGTGGCACATGGGTTTTTAAAGCAAAAATGAAGACTATGCTACTTGATGTTATAGGATACCAACTTCAGAAGTTCTAACAATTGTAATTTACCTTTGATCCTGCTCTCCTTTCACCAAGCTGACATACCTTTAATTGGCGTTCAGTTGAGTCACATCCATTGTAACCTTTTCTTTCCTTCCATGTTTGGGTTAAATGTCACCTGGGTGATCTTCATGTGAATTCAAATTCTACCTTCCTGGCTCTTCACTTTCAGGTATCTGATCAGTTTAGTTGGGTGTAGATGTTTCAGTGGATGGAAATGTCCTCTGAAAACGTTCAGTGGCTCAAATGGGCCTGTAACGAGGTGACACTTACCTCACACAAGCGCCCCCCTCTGAGTGTGGGTTCCTGCCCATCCCGGTGCCCTGTCTAGAGTGCTCGAAACCTGTCTCAGTCTATTCGCTCACCCTGGATGAGACTGGTGCCTCCGGGGCTTCCACTCCTGGAGACAACTCCTTTGCCTTTACCTCAGGGCTTTATCCTCCAGTCCACCATATCTCAGCACCTCTCCACTGGGGGCTGTCCATTATACTGTCGCTCCCTCAGCCAGCCAGTTATCTCGGGACTTCTCTCCTTCAAGTGTCCACTGCAACTGAGTTCTGCAGCTCCTTTTGTAGGCCTCTCCGGCCCCTGATTGGTTGATTTCTTCTGGCCACTCTAGTCACCTGGGGAACTTCTCTACGGCCTCCGGGCTTGGTCTGCCCCATTACAGGGCCGAAAGCCAGGGACCCTCAATTGCTAATCCTAACTAGCAATGCCATTCTGTGGGCCCATGATAGGACCACTTGAACACGCTGTGGGCCCAGTCTTGTAGGTTGGGAGGAACCTGGAAGCCTGCACTGCAGTAAACCAGCCCATTACCTGAGCGACACAAGCTCTCGTTGGCTGGCATGGGCCAGCCACAGGCTTTTCTTTGCTGTGTAGACATATCCATAGAGATTAATGATACTGCTCAGCGTGAAGCAGGAGTGGGGAACCTTTTTGGGTTGGGGGCCGCTGACCCCCCAACTGAGGAGAAAGGCACTCCCCGGATTCCCCTGGCACACCAGAGCCTAAGGGGGGCCCAGCCCAGTAGATTTTGTATGCTCCAGCCCTGAGGAGAGGCAGCAGGGAGTCTGGAATGCCAGCATGGGGTCTCAGCCTTGGAGGCCGAATCCAGGCAAGCCAGGAGCCACATCCGGCTCCTGGGCCTGAGGTTCTCCACCCCGATGCAAAGGATTGCAGACTCAGTTTTAGAGCTTGATCTTTTAACTTTCTCCTCATCAAACCTTAATGCCAGGCTGCTGATTTTCAGGATATATGGCTTTTCTGTTCCATCCCCATCTAATGCCTCCAATACTGCTTCTATCGTCAGGCATCCAAAGGCTTTATTGTAGGCCAAAATAGCTACACCAAAGAGTTTGTGATATTCAGTAGCTTTATCCACAACGTGATTCATAGTCTGTGGCTCATCAATGGATTTTTAAACCCTGCATGCTTTAGGGGATTGAAGTTCAAAAGTCCCCAATGTCTGGTTAATCAATACTTTGGGAAGTTCTTGTGTAATGCTCATTAAAATCAAATACACAGGTATTTCTCTAAGTGCTAAACACACTGTATTTAGCACTGCCCAGCAGTGAGGCCTCGGCTAAAGTAACAGTTACTTGCCTGCACAATAACTGTTGTTATTTGAGATATGCTGCACACACAGATATTCCACTGGAGGCGTAAACACGCCCTCTACATCGGAATCTGAGACTTAACCACTAGGCCGCACATGCACCACTACTCTCCCCCTGCTCTCAGACAAGGGTGTACCAGGGCCAATCAACCATCAAATCATGTCTGGAGGACTTAAGTAGTGCCAAGTTAGAATAAGAGAATCCTAGGACTGGAAGAGCCCTCAGGAGTCACTGAGTCCAACCCCCTGCCCAAAGCAGAATCAACCCCAACTCAATCACCCCAGCCAGGGCTTTGTCAAGTGGGACTTAAAAACCTCTAGGGAGGGAGATTCCACCCCCTCCCTAGGGAACCCCTCCCAGTGCTTCCCCACCCTCCTAGTTTTTCCTAATATCCAACCTAGACCTCCCCCAGTGCAACTTGAGACCACTGCTCCTCATTCTGTCTTCTGTCATCACTGAGAGCATCCTCTCTCCATCCTCTTTGGAACCTCCCTTCAGGAAGTTGAAGGCTGCTGTCAAATCCCCCCTCACTCTTCTCTTCTGTAGACTAAATAAGCCCAAATTCCTCAGCCTCTCCTCATAAGTCAAGTGCTCCAGCCCCCTCATCATTTTGGTTGCCCTCCGCTGGACTTTCTCCCGTGCGTCCACATCCTTTCTATAAAGGGAGGCCCAGAACTGGACGCAATACTCCAGATGTGGCCTCACCAGTGCCGAATAAAGGGGAATAATCACTTCTCTAGATCTGCTGGCAATGCTCCTCCTAATGAACCCCAATATGCCGTTAGCCTTCTTGGCCACAAGGGCCCACTGTTGACTCATATCCAGCTTCTCATGCAAAGTTCTGACGTGCTTCACCAGGTTAAATTTCACCTAAAAAGGGCATGTTAAACAGCCCGGCTGTTTTCCATCCATACCCACTGAGCCCCTAGATCACAACAGGGGGGCTCCTAGAGGCCTGTGTGGACATGCAGCATGTCACATAGCAGCACCTTCCGTCTTGCTGCCTGCTTGGGCCCTTTGTAGTGAGTTTTTATTCCACAGTTTTGCCCAGGCCTTTAACCAGCGGGAAGTGCTGACCTGTATGCACTATTTGAGAGTAACAAGAAACAGTGCCAGGGACAGGAAATCATTGGGAATAGATAAAAATGACTAAAACCACCTTCCTTTCCAATACACGTGAGTGGCACCCAACACAACATCTGCTCAGATTTGTTCTCTAGGTGAAATTTTAAAACACAAATTAAACAAGCCGGAAAGAGCTGTTAACCCAAACCCCAAACCATTTCTGAACCAAAGACAAGGGAGTCTGTTACTAGTGGGAAGAAAAGGACAATTGAAATGAGTGAATCTAGGACTACTGGCTATTTATAGAAGCCGAGTAGGGATCGTCTGGTCTTTAACACAGTGATGGGAAGCTCCGTTCAAAGCAGCAAGGTGTTGCCAACGATAATCATGTACCTGTACTTCTTTTTTCCACCCAGGAGCTAAAATATCCCATGTGACCCACGTTTAAAAATACTGCAACTATTGTTATAGCTGAACTGGTAAAAAAAAATAACAGCTCATAGTTACGAAAAGGAAAAACAATTTTTCACACTTGTTTCCCTACTGTAGCTAGAAAACACTGCAGCCCAATTGTTAATCAATCTAAAATCAGCTGTCATGACAGCAGTGAACTACTGTTGCTGTTTCTCCCCCCGCCCCAGCTTTACCCATTAGCTATTTTTTTTTTAAACCTGATTCTATAGACATCAATTAGGAGCACACACAACAGGTAAAGACTTCACAGTTTAAGTCAGGGTGCTGTTGGCTGTGGAGAGACATGTAATTAAAAGAGCAAGTATAAAACTACTGTTCAGAAACAAGCAACTGTTTTCAGATAAAATTAAGTTCAAAGATTATCTTTCGTGTTTGCCTGCTACAGACAGATTCTGGCCAAGTCTTAGGCTAGTAGGGGGTTGCTAATGATGTTCAGAACAAGAATTACACATGGAAATTCCTTTGCCACAGTGCTATGATTTTCCTTTACACTTAAAAAGCATTTACATACTTTTCTTCCCAATGATGTCAAGAATTTGACTTTCAAACCATCCGAGGAAAGAAACGTAAGTAAAACACCATCACCTTTTGCTGAAGGATCATTAATATTCACATACAGAGTCCACATCTTATCTCATCCCAATTCTAATTAAGCCAGGTCTTCCCCAATTTTGGAAGGAGAAATCCAGACAGAAAGATGGACTACTATCGATCATTAATTATAATCACACAGTAATAGTGCTGGCTCGGCTTGAGGCAAACCTTCCTAATTAGAATTAGCATTGCCGATGCCCCAGACACAGGCTGTGCCTGAGTTGGTTGTTACACTCACAGGCTTTGTCTAGACTGCAGAGTTTTGTTGGAAAAAGGGCCGTTTTCCTGACAAAACTTGAGGAACAGCCACACTGCAATCGCATTCTTCCACAAGACAATCGAAGGAACAGAGGGGTTTTTCCAGAAAAGCAGATTGCTTTTCCGATGCACTTTTGCAGTGGGGACAACCTCTTTCAGAAGGAGTTTTGGAAGATCTCTTCCAAAAAAAAGCTTCTTTCAAAAGAAGCCCGTAGTCTAGATGTAACACAGTTGACCAGCCGGCGGAGTCACTCTCTAGAATACCACCGCAATTTAGCTCTTCAGAATTCCTGGATCAGGTTTGCTCCCTTTTCCAACTAGCAACCCTGCAGACTCAGCCAGTATACAAGAGTCAAGCTGTGTTGTTTCTGATGCGTACATTGTCAATAAAGAAGATGCTGGTGGCTAAATTCTGCCCTCAATGACACCGGGGATCCTGGCTCCACCATGCTAACTAGAATAAAAAGGTGTGAAATATGCTTTGGAGACCGAAGTCTGCGCATATAAGACTCAGAAAACACAGAGTGCACAGGTCATTTTGCTGATATAACCAGACAGTAAGGCAGCCCCTCGAGGGCACTGTTGCAGGGAGGAGCAGAAAGCACTAGGGGTAGATAATAAAGGATAAAGATAGAAAGAGTTAAGAACGTAACAACAGCCATTGGGTTAGACCAATGGTTCATCTAGCCCAGTATCCGGTCTT
>JANRFK010004440.1:46082636-46100426 GCA_030068395.1 Apalone spinifera | reverse complement strand
CCCGGGGCATCTGGTGTTGGCCACTGTCGGCAGACAGGTACTGGGCTAGATGGACCTTTGGTCTGACCCATACGGCCGTTCTTATGTTTTTACCATCAAATGTTCCCTCTCCTGTTGCCCATTTCCAACCTCTGACAAACAGAGTCTAGGGACACCATTCCTGCCAATCCTGGCTAATAAAGTATCGATGAACCTAACTTCCATGAATTTATCTAGTTCTTTTTTGAACCCTGTTTTAGAATCCTGGCCTTCACAACATCCTCTGGCAAGGAGTTCCACAGATTGTTTGTCCACTGCGTGAAGATCGATAATAAGACGGTAAATATCATAATGCCACCGTAATAAATCCATGGGATGTGCATACCTTGCATACTGTGTACAGTTCTGGTCGGCCCATCTCACAAAGACATATTAAAGTTGGAAATGAGTAAGGGTATGGACCAGCTTCCATAGGAGGAGAGATTAAGAAAACTGGGACTGTTCAGCTTGGGGGGGGATATGATAGAGGGCTAGAATATTTTGACTTGTGTGGAGAGAGTGAATAAGGAAATGGTATTTGTTCCGTCACACAACAAAAGGGCCAGGGGTCCCCCAATGACATTAACAGGCAGCGAGTTTCAAACAAAGAAAAGGAAGTATTTCTTCACACAACACACAGGCAAACCTGTGGAACGTCTTGCCAGGGATGATGTGAAGGCCAAAACTATAACTGAATTGAAAAATAATTAGATATGTTCATGGAGAGTAGGTCCATGAGTGGCTACTAGCCATGCTGGCTAGGAACGATAGCCCATGCTATCTGACTGCCAGAAGCCAGAATTGGGCAAAAGGGGATGAATTGCTTGCCCACTTTTTCGATGCACTTTTGCAGCGGGGACGCTCTCTTTCAGAAAAAGATTTTTCAGGAGCTCTCTTCTGAAAAAAGCTTCTTCCAAATGTAGACGCTGTAGAAACCATTTCATATTTAGCTAGAAGCCATCTTGTATAACAGAAACCATTTCAGCTTTTCTCTCAAGCACGTAGCCCAGAGTAAACTTTCTATCACCCCGTGAGAAGAGGCCTACAGGATGGGCTATTGGTATGTGTTAATTGGGCTGGTTGGGACAGGAGGTGTACTCCCTCGGACCTGTCCGCCATCATGTTGATAAGGCTTTGTTTTTCCTAGTCTAATGGATGATTTCTGTAATTGGATGCCCTGACATCAGACTGTTTGGTTAAGGATATAAAAATACTAGGATTGATTGTTTTAGCCAGCCTTATTGGGCCTGGTTTTGCTGGGACCACGTTTGGCTCATGCTGTGCTTTATTAATTAATAAAGCTGTTTGTTAGCTGCCTAAACAGAGAAAAGTGTGTTTTGCTTCAACACAAAAGAAGCCCGTAGTCTAGATGTAGCACAGTTGGCCAGCCTGCGGAGTCACTCCCCAGAGTACCACCACAATTTAGCGCTTCAGAATTTCTGGACCAGGTTTGCTCCCTTTTCCAACTGGCAATGCTGCAGACTCAGCCAGCGATAGAGGAGTCAAGTTGTGTTGTTTCTGATGTGTACGTTATCGATAAAGAAGATGCTGCTGGCCCTGTTCAGTTCATTCCCCTGGAATCATCTGGCATTGGCCACGGTCAGAAGACAGGTTATTGGGCAAGATGGACCGTGTATCTGACTCAGTATGAACCTCTGAATTGTCGGGCGCTAGAAGCAGAGACCAGGTTGAGAATTCTAGATGGAGTCTGTCCTGAGATTGTCGTCATTGCTGCTGGGAACTTTGTTTGTAAGTGGGATTCATACACCCAGCTCCGTCTCTTTGGCTCAGACTATATTTAGGTGCCTAGGGCCCACGGATTTCAATGAGGATCCGGGCCTATGTCTCTTATATTTTATGCCCTTCAGAGTAAGGTTTTCTCTGCACAGCACCCAGCCTTTGTACACAATCATAATATTTACTGCTGCTGTAGCAGCTGCTATCTTCCAAGCCCACACGAGAGACTGGAATACCAAGCAGTAGTACGTGGAACCTATAACCTCTGATGAGGAGACCTAGCGAGTCTTACGTTATGCCACATTTAGTTTATAATGGAAATGCTAATCATAGCCAATATAGGCCATCCGAGAGAACACCTATAAACTATACTGCTGTTCTCTAAACCAGAAAACCACCCTTTTGGGAGGCAACCAACAGCAATCACCTGCGTATCATCTAAAGCACCATCATGTTATTAATTACATTGTTTATGGAGTGACAAGGGGACAGGGGTGCCTCATCCTTTAATTTCCTTCCAATGCTGAGTTTTCATTTCAGAATCCCTTTTTCATCATCATCCGTGGCTCCTGAAAGAACCGGAGCATTCTCTGGAATGTGTTTTTATCATTAACATAGCGATTCATGTTCCCATTTATAAGGCGACAAATATGAACAGCGTTCTCAAGCCTCGGACCCCGGAAGCTAGTTCCAAATGGTAACTGGTTTCAGATTCGGAAGGATATTACAGTTTTCCTGGATAATACTCATGAGTCCAAACCTGAGAGCCAACTACCTGCTGTTCTAGTAAAAGTTGAACCTCTCTAGTTTGGCACCTGACCAACATTGAGCCAGAGAATTTGCCAGACCACGGGAAGTCAGTATTGTCCGGCAGCATTACCAACGCTTCTGCTGCTTCGTGGGCTCTTAGAAGACATTTAAGAGTCAACGAGAGTGAAAGAGCAGCACAGAACACGGAACCAGAACTAGTGGCTGTAAACAAACTTTATGGAATCACAGGAAACTTGGCCTGAAACCCATGAAAAGTGAATATCCAGCGAACTAAAATTATGTTGGACCCCGGATGTTGCTGGACCAAAGAGTGCCAGACTAGAGAGGCTAAACATGTATAGTGCCCCCCGCCCCCGCAAAAAGCCAATCAAATGCTTCAATTTCTGACTAGGAAATAATTCCTATTGTTTATTTAGACTATAAGTCTCAAACAGCAGGGCAACTGAGTACCTTTATGCTCTCTCATATACTAGTGAGAGTCTAAAGTAACTCCGTTGATTTGAATGGAGTTACCTCTGACTTTTCACTGGGCAGAATGTTACCCCTTGATTTTATAACTGTCTATGAGGTACCTAGCTACCTGTTGGCACTCGTCACATTATCAATAATAATAAATACCAATCACAGAGAGTAATTTCACCCTATCATTATATGGAGTGCAACATTAATAACTTCCTTAAGTATTATCAAGAGTAATGCAATTGTGAAAGGACCCCCAAAGAATTACACACAATGCTCTAGACACGAGGGATCGGCCATGTGGACGGGCCTTTTTAGAATCAGATGCAAGCGTTGCCCATCTCAGATACACGTGTGCTTCCAACATAACTCCACAGTGCGTACACACTGCCCCCCAACTACATCAAAAGCTCTACTGGACTGTACACATCTAAGTGGGTTAATTTCCAAGCACAGACCCAGTCTCGTTTCAAGTCACGTGGAAACATCCCATGTCGCCTGCCCAATTGTATCATATCCATAGCCGTTGGTTTTTTACTCAAACTCCGAGCTTGTCCCCTGCTTCTTTCCATGGCTATTCAAGACAAGACTAAGAATTATCACCCAACCCAATTTCCATCAGTGTTTGGATATTTTGATTCTCAAGCTAGTGCTCCGAGGTACCGAATTCAATGCGGATGTCATCTTATAGCAATAGGAAATGGGAAAACAATTATTATTGGAGACAAAGAAAGTTTACAACCATGTTTAAAAAAAAAAAAGGAGGAGGCCAAGAAAAAAAAGCCCCGACTGTTGTACAGCATCTTTGGTAAAAGAGTAGCACATTTTAATGTTTTGTCAGTTTCACCAAGGACAAAATAATGGAAGCTAAGCACCTGCTGGCAGCCCCCCATCAGCACCTTCCTCTCCCCGCCAGCATCTCCTACCGACCAGCGGGCCCCACTGATCAGCAACTCCCACCTGACACAATCAGCTGTTCCGTAGAGTGCAGGAGGCGCTGATGCAAGGAGGAGCAGGGGCACAGTGCACTTGGAGGAGGGGGTTGGGGGAAGAGGATGGGCCAAAGGGAAAAGACACATGGGGAGTGGCCTTTGGGTATTATGGAATGAGGGTGGAACCTAGGGCAGAGCTGCAGATCAGGCACCCTCCTGGCATATTGGCAAATTGACTCCTGTGAGTTACACTAAGAAATATCAATACCAGGTTGGGAGGAGGAAAGGAGTCCATGTGTCTGGAGTACTGTAAGCAGCCCCCAGAGATTTATATTATTTTAACAATTCCCTATTTTAAAGTACACAGGTACTAACGACCAAGAAATTATTACATTCCCTTTAAACGCACCGAAACAACAAAGATAATTAACAGAGAACAGAAGTCTGCTTTCCATATGGCAACACACATCCCAGGGGCAAAATACTTTTCTTTTGAGGAATTCCCCACAGACTTTTTATCCACCTTGTAAAGGTAATTAACAACAGTGAAATACAACTGAACTTGCTTAACATTACAATAGTTGGAAACACGTTACTTATTCATAGAATTTGAAGGCGCTCAGTGGGAAAACAGAGCACAGAACCTTGGAAGAACAAGGCCACATTTCCAGTAGCGACGTGTATTAATGTAGAACATGTGAGATTCATGTTCCAGAAGTACATTTAAAGATCTAAATGGAATGTTTTGCCCCAAAGGAAGGTTAAAACAGGAGTCAAAATTCCAGTCTTGACCACTGGGTGGAGCTCATCGAGTGGTGTTTTGAGGACGCTGAAGGGGCAGCTGCAAACCAAATCATCTCTGTAGACAGCCCATGTAGAGCAAGGATGAGTTGAGTTAATCCCCTCTGTTTTACGGAGCAGACTGTTTTGTCTCTATTTTTAGGTCTTATGCTATAACTCCAAATTCCAAATAATACAGTTGTGGTGCATTGCATTCCTCCTGTAAGAGGATGCATTGTTTTTATCTAACTTCTATCTGTGTGCATAAGAAATTGCATCTCTCGTTGGGGTCTTATTCACACTAGGAAAAAACTTTTACTTTTAATACATCTATCACTTCTGTTGGCATGATTTTAACATGTAACACAGATGAGCTGGCCAAGGTAGATACTAGGAGTGGGCAGTCTACTTGCAAGTAAACACATGTGAAAACTTCAAATAGTCTTGTCTACCAGGATTTTAGCGTACTTGAAGTGACCTGCCACTACTCCTAGTGAAGACAAGGCCTGGCAGGTCAACAGCTCCATTCTAGGAGATGAGGCCACCGGACCCAAGGGCGATAAAAGGAGGTGGTGAGTATGTGGAGAGGCCCTTCAACATGCCTCGAACACTTTACTGCGTCCCTTGTGATAGAAACCCAGGCCAGAGAGGCCGAGACAGGAAAGTCCTACCCAGTGAAGTTCAAGAGGTGCCAGAAGAAGCTACTGTGATTGTGAGAATCTTACTGCAGTAGGCTCTGTTCATCCGCACAAGTGAGTGTGTCTGGCCTATATCTTCCTCCCAATGCACTAGCTTACATAGTGCAAGAGACCAGACCAGGTAACAGTAGTCATCTTTCTGGCCTTAAAAATCTATTGAAATACTGGTCTCCTTGAAGTCAACGGGAGTTTGGCCCCTGACTTTAGTGGGACCCTACAAACCTATGAAACCACCCCTCCCACCGAGAATGCAACAAAGGCAGCTATACATGCCGATAATCATAGACTACAAGAACTGGAAGGGGCCTCGAGCGGTCATCAAGTCCAGTCCCCTGCCCTCACGGCAGGACCAAGCACCATCTAGATCATCCCTGATAGAAGGGTAACAGTATATTTAGACAATAGCTGTTTAAATATTAACAAGATTTAACAAGTCCACTTTTTGCCATCCTACGCTACGATTCCCCCGTAGTCCCTATATGTCACTTTCATTTCCTCCATCATATGCCTGCAATCCCTTAGAATCATCGAATCATAGAATACTAGAACTGGAAGGGACCTTGAAAGGCATCAAGTCCAGTCCCCTGCCCTCATGGCAGGACCAATCATCATATAGATCATCCCTGACAGGTGTCTACCTAACCTGCTTTTCAATATCTCCAGCGATGGAGATTCTACAACCTCCCCAGGCAATTTATTCCAGTGTTTGACCACCCTGACAGTTAGGATGTTTTTCCTAATGTCCAACCTAAACCTCCTTTGCTGTAATTTAAGCCCATTGCTTCTTGTCCTATCATCAGATGCCCAGGAGAACAATTTTTCTCCCTCCTCCTTGTAACACCCTTTTAGATACTTGAAAACTATCATGTCCCACCTCAGTCTTCTCTTTGCTAAACTAAACAAGCCCAATTATTTCAGTCTTCTGTCATAGGTCATGTTAATTTAAACCTTTCATAGGAGTACCCTTAATAAGTGTTAATTTCTGGAAATCAACTCTTGCAAGCAAAAAAGCAAACCCACTTGGTTAAGCATTTTGGTATTGTTTTACTGCCATCTCCTCAGCAAGAGAACATGAGAACCTAAAAATGGCTATACTGGGTCCATCTAGCCCAGTATCCTGTCTGCCGACAGTGGCCAATGCCAGATGCCCCATGGGGAGTGAACAGAACAGGGAATCTTGAAGCAATCCCTCTCCCATCATCCATTCCCAGCTTCTGACAAACAGAGGCTAGGGACACCATTCCTACCCATCCTGGCTAATAGCCTCTGATGGACCTACCTTCCATGAAAATGTATCTCGTTCTTTCTTAAACCCTGTTAAAGTCCTGGTCTTCACAAATTCCTCTGGCAAGGAGTTCCACACATCGACCATGTACTGTGTGAAGAAAAACTTCCTTTGTTTTTTTTTAAACCTACTACCTATTAATTTCATTTGGTGACCCTTTGTTCTTATGTTATGGGAATAAATAAATCACTTTTCCTTATTCACTTTCTCCACACCAGTCATGATTTTATAGACCTCCATCTTATCTTCCCCTCCCCCCCCCGAGTGTCCTCTTTTCCAAGCTGAAAATTCCCAGTCTTTTTAATCTCTTTTCATATGGGACCCATTCCAAATCCCTAATAATTGTTTTTTGCCCTTCCCTGAACCTTTTCCAATGCCAAGAGATCTTTTTTGAGATTAGATAACCACATCTGTACACAAGAGTCTAGCTGTGGGTGTACCATGGTTTGAGTCACTACTATTCATACAGCATGGAGCAATGTTCAGAAACAGCACCATTTTCCTTTGGAGGACGACTGGAATGCACTGAACTGGGAGAGGGTGAATGATTGATGCAGGGCTGACATACTTTCCACTTCCAGGCTCTGGGCTGTCATTTCTTGGAACATCTATTTTATTAAATGCCATTCACGCTTTCCCAATACTCCTTTGTGGGAGTTGCCAGTTTCTTTCCAGAATACTACTTGATGCCTAGTGCTGGTCACTGAAGCTAACATGACATCTCTTTTGATGTTACTCAGCAAATGAACGTATCATTTCCCCTTTGCGCCAAGGATAGAGAGGGCTAAGAGTGGAGCAAACTAGCCATCATTATTCGCTTTTGTAAGACAACGGAATTGTGTGTTTAGTTCCATATACTGATTAGATTCACAGAAGATTTCAAAGAAATTGACGTACGTACTGGACATGAGATTTCCCCTGGGAAGAGTGTGCTTTTCATAATAACTGCTTTATTAAAACCCAAGGGGGGTTTTCAGGAAAGTGGAAAGAGAAAGGAGTTCCCATTACTGTCCTGAATCCGGATTGTAAATTCCAGTGCCTTTGTAACAGGCATCAGGCCTAAGAATCCATGTGTAGGGATGACCCGGAAGGTTAAGTAAGATCACTTGGATGGGTCTATTCACATGTTAGAAGCAAGACTTAGGAAGAATAAGTCAAGTGAAGCAAAGAGCTTAGATGAAAGAGAGATACTTGATGAGGAAGAAGATAGAGCTTCTGCTCGAGCCCTGAGCTTCCTTATTCCTATACCTTTTATTCCTCTTTTTTTGTGTCATAATACCCAGCCTCCAATAACAGTAACTTCCGCATCCTGAGATTTTGTGGGTACACATATTTGATTGGATGATGATATTGGGACATCTTTTGAATATGCACGAATACAATCATATGATGCCCCCTTGGACACATTCCCGGCTATGGAAAATACGGGAGCCTTGCAGTTAGGTACAAGAGGGCCTGTTTCCTCCACAATGTCAGTTAGCAGGGTCTTACAATTTTGGACTTATTTCAGGTCTCATGAGGCACTGAGTGACAGATTCCACCTGTGGACTGACCCAACTGAAAATTTCGCCACAGGGTCTTTCATGATTTCTAAAAAGATATTAAGGATATTTAATTTCTAGAAGATCGTTAACCCTTGCTTTTCACACTACACTACTGCTAAAGACAACTCATACAGGATAAGTCAAGTCACACTGGTCTTACTTTACTGGCATTTCTATTAAAATACAGAAAAAGGGATAGAACAGGAAAAGATATAGCTTAGCGCATGCACCTTCTTGAACTAAGGCCTTCATTTACTAAAATTACCTTTTATTTGTCAGATGTGCCCATTGGCCTTAGTGATGTCACAAACATTTGTGCTTTCATTTCAACTGTATGTGTCAAATCAAAGGAAATGAAGAATGTCCCATCAACACACAGCGATCCGATAATCGATTCGCCTGAGGGGATCTTTGCGATTCAGACGCAGCAGGAAGAGCCATGCAAAATTCATTTCTGAGGAGTCCACTTCACCTGTCAAAAACGTAGGCAGCAATTTCCAGACAAAGTGGTGGCCTGGGTTTTTCTGTAAAGATCTCAGCTGCCATGCTCACCACAACGATGCCAGCACACATGCTGATGGAGTAATCATTTAACAAACAAGTGAGTGTTTGCAGATGCGTGTGAAATTGATTTCCCTCTAAGGAAGCGAAGACCCAGGGCAAGACTCTATCGAGTCTATGCAGAGACAGCCCCTTGCTATTTGTGGTCGCTTTTTCCTGTATCTCTTAGACAATCCCCAAAATCTGTCAATGGTCTACATTCCAAGTGATCTGTCCAAAATATAGTCACTCAAAACACTTACAGTGCCCAGAGCCAATGTTTTCTCAAAACAACTGAACAGTCAGCTGTTAAGCAAATAAAATAGGCTGGCGCGGTTTTTATGTTTCAGCTAGCTGAGAACTGCCATAACAGAAGGCTGAAATATTGTCTTAGCTCTCTTTTATCCTTTGTCTGAAACACAGTGAAAAACAGGAAATCCATAGACACATTGCCGAAAAGACTCACAATCAAGGCTAATATATTATTCTAATGATTTTCGACAAAGGACCATACTGTACATGATAATAACCGGCAACAGATCATTATAAATTAAATTCACAAACAGTGGAGACAGGAAATAAACATTTATAATGCAAGCAAACAGCGTTTTACCTCAGATGCCGCTTAGACTACAAAGGAAAGGTCTGCCAGAGTTTCTAAAGATTCTGAATAAATGAAGCCCCCTAGAATTCTAAGTTTGCTGTATGATCACACAGAATACTAATTATCACTTAATATCCAAGTGAAAATAACATAACACTTTTATCCACCGCGAGGCATTGATTCGTGGCAACTACTATTAGGGATTTTTCTAATATTTTTGCAAATACAGCCCACATCTTTAGTCATTTCTACCACCTCCTAATAACTTCTTAGGACAAGATCCTGATACCCCCAGTCATATTTTAGTGCACTGCTTGGAGAACCTTATGGAGCAGGGTTCTACTCAACATGAGCAAGGGTCAGAATTTGACCCTTTCAATCAAGATTATTTTCAGCTTGAGCACCGAAAGCAACCAAGACATAAAACATTCCCTCTCATTTCAAAGCTCTGTAGCTTTCTGACACATTCACCTTTTGAGATGGAAATTTCCATTCTTGATCTCAGCCTTCAGGTGCATTTACCTGGAAAACTTATCCTTGACCATGGTACAATATGAATGACAACGCTACCAGATCCTGTAAGGAGCATAAGACAAACAGTTGTGATGCAGTTTTAAAAGCTGCCCTGATTTGCCGAGCTTCTTGTAAAGCATAGAAGCAAACTACGGCCTCTTTTTCTTCATCTTCCTTCCGCCTTTCAAAAGAAAAAAGAAGAAAACAGGATGTGCTAATGCAAAACAGTTTAGGATTGATGCATCATCATCATCAAACATTGACCAAACTGGGTAGTCTCTACAACAAAGAATACATGGACAAAAGTTATGAGAAACGAGAACACACACAAACCAGTAGGGGGCCATTTAAACCTACCTGGCCACTCATTAGTGGATTTGAAAGTAGCCATTCTTCTACAAAGAAATTTCAAAAGCCAACTACAGAGAAAAAGAGGGAGGGAGGGAGGGAGGGAGAGTGCGCAGAATTGGCCTTCATATGCAGTTTTGACATTATCTCTCATGGCTTGAACAAAGACCTGAACTGGATGGCCCATTATAAAGCCTACTTTCCTTACATTCAATTCCCAATTCATAGCAAAAGCTAAGTATGGGACATTTCCAGCCCACTCAATTAGCCTCATTAGCACTAGCACTACAATTGACAAGTATTCCCTCCTCCCCCACCCCTTCATTTTCTGTTGTATATATTAGGAAATCCCCCCCACCCCCTTCTTTTCTCCACTTTGCTCATCTGAGGAAGTGGGTTTTGCCCATGAATGTTCATGGTACTTATATATACATATTTGTTAGTCTCTAAGGTGCTACAGGACTACTCGTTTTTGAAGTTAGAGACTAACACAGCTACCCCTCTGAGACTATCAAACATTAGGAAATTCCAAAAAGTTCAGATTACTTTAACATCTTGAACCGAGCCATATTGCACTTAAATACTATTTTTTATTCATTGTTCCCTTGTTACGGGTCACCTGATCAAGTCTGGTGATTAACTTTAACTAGTTTTATGCTTTTTATACCCCCACATATACAAGATGTGTATCATGGCCACATTCACACTTCCAGAACACCCTAACTTTGCCTGATTTCTGAGTATTTTTCCGGCTCTCTCAACATGGCATTAATACTACTTTGAAACATTTGATGCCATATTAACTAGTGCCTGTTTCCGAGGCACACCGCTGTACAATATTGCCTGGAGGAAAGAAAAAACTACCTTGAAAATGAAAGGTGTGTTCTAGTTTAGAGAATGTTGAAAGCCTTTTAGCCACGGACATTATATCACAACCAAGGTACTGTAGGTTCTCTCTCCTAAGGCTATGACTTTGTACAGCAGTTGTTTGAATCAAAGGCTTAGATTCTGTTTTCAAATTTGCCTTCCTCGCAAAAATGAATTTTATATTGGTGAAAGTTCCTGGCATGTTGGCAATCAAGGGATCTACAGTTGCCAATGCAGGCGCAGTATGTGCAGCAAAAATACAAGCCTTCCCACACTGCCTCACCCAAGTGTACATTATTTATGACCTAATAAGAAACTGGAGATGCTGGGCCACGTTTGATGTGGCACCATGAAAACCAGTGGAGCTAGTATGATTTAGCCCAACAGAGGCTCGGACCCACACTCTCTGGGTACCAGAATGGTACAGTCCCCAGATCCATTCCGTCCTTGGAGTCTCAGTGTTTTCATCAAGAAGGCATGCACCTATTAGGGTGCTGGGATTCGTTTGTTTGAGACCTGGAGTGACACTGTTCTACAGGCTGAACCTCTCTAGTCAGGTTCCTTCAGGATCTGACCAGTTCTGAACTAGAGAATTTTCTGAACCATGGGAGGTCAACACTTCCACTGCTTACTGGGCTTTTAGAAGACATTTAGGGATAAATTAGAGCTAAATAACAGACAGAACTGGCATCTGTAAACAAACTGTATGGAACCACAAGAAACTTGGTCATCCCTATGAAAAATGGACGTCCAGCTAACTAAAATCATTCTGGACAATGGATGTTTCTGGACCAGTAAGTTCTGGACTAGAGGGGTTGAACCTGTATTATCATGCCAATTATTTCTGCTTTTGAGTCACTACTAACTTTTAACACCAGCTGAGCCAAACGAGATTAGAATTGGAGAACCAGTGAAAACTTCCTTAACCAATTACCATTCTGTTTAGCACCATGCTGTCAGTGGAAAGTTCAGCATGGCTGCGTAGATACAGTCATCTGTATATGTACAAGATATATCTTCATAGCTAAAAGTGAGCTAACAGTTGGATTTAAAATCCAAGCCAATAAATTCATTATGCATTTCTGGACAGGCATTTTATTTCATTTCTTAAGTTCCCTTGCCCTGCAGCAGAAATTCATTGTACCTCATGAAGCTCCAATAGATCGCTTGAAGAAATACACCTTTCAAGAGCGCTAAAGATTGGAATAAACTACTCTATGCAGCATAAGTAAACCTCAGCCTAGAAAAACTGCAGCCTTCAGCCATACATACAAAAATGTGCAAACATATAATTGATGCATACATTTATTAATGCAAACTCAGAAGTTATAAACCCTGTAGTAAGTTTGACATACGATCTGTTTATTTTGTTTTCCAACCAGAGTGTGGGGGGGAAAGTAGAGCAGAACTGATAAAGCTGTTTGAGATTAAATTGGATTTCCCTCTACAGAAAGCTGTTTGGAGACAGGTATTCCAACAGAGACACAGCCGAAGAAGTCTCTTGAAGCCTTAATGAGAGGCACAAGAGGGAGCGGGAAGTGTGTCTGCTTTTCCAGATTATTACTCCAAATGCTGTTTTTCTCAGAAAATACGTCGGTATCTATGCAAAAACTATTTTCTTGTTGTCACTGTAGTGCAGAATTTAGTTGAAAGGCTGGAACAAGGAAACAGCATTATGTAAAATATTTCTTGTGTTATTCAAGCAAAAATATGACACCGGTTTTGGATGTCTAGGTAATAAGCTTATTACGCACTCAAATTCGGAGGTTTGACGGCAGCATAATGAACATGGTAGGTTTGGATTCAACTGACACTACTGAGGGGGTTTGGCACTATCATTATCAGGATGTATTATTATAGGATATAGTCAGTGAAGGATGAGACGGCAGGGAAGAACTAGAATCCGTAACTCTTCATTTCCCAATATTTCAATTTTTGTTTTAAAAGGGGGAGAACTTTTCTAGCAGTCACACAATATTATTTATTAGCTAGACTCTATTAAAACATGTTTACAACTTTTCTGCAAACTTTTTTTTGTTTGTAAATACCCTTTAACAAATTCATGTTGGTAGAGTGGGTCTTCGATAAGGAAGTTGAATGCCACAAAACTTTAGAAGTCTCTCCAAAGCTGATTCGTCCTCCACCCATCCCCCATATACGCTGCGTCTCTGCGTGGGTGAGATATCATAGGTGGGTAACAGTATATTTAGACAATAGCTGTTTAAATATTAACAAGATTTAACAAGTCCACTTTTTGCCATCCTACGCTACGATTCCCCCGTAGTCCCTATATGTCACTTTCATTTCCTCCATCGTATGCCTGCAATCCCTTAGAATCATCGAATCATAGAATACTAGAACTGGAAGGGACCTTGAAAGGCATCAAGTCTAGTCCCCTGCCCTCATGGCAGGACCAATCATCATATAGATCATTCCTGACAGGTGTCTACCTAACCTGCTCTTAAATATCTCTAGTGCTGGAGATTTCGCAACCTCCCTAGGCAATTTATTCCAGTGTTTAACCATCCTGACACGTTAGGAAGTTTTTCCTAATGTCCAACCTAAACCTCCCTTGCTGCAAATTTAAGCCCATTGCTTCTTGTCCTATCCTCAGAGACCAAGGAGAACAATTTCTCTCCCTCCTCGTTGGAGCACCCTTTTAGATGCTTGAAAGTTGCTATCATGTCCCCTTTCAGTCTTCTCTTCTCTAAACTAAACAAACCTAATTCTTTAAATCTTCCCTCATATGTAAACCTATGACTACCTATGCCTGGTTAATGAGTCGTGCCAAAATTCCTTACCACAGTAACTGTTAAACTCTTCGAATTTGCTGGCGAAAGGGGCAGGGAAGTTACCCCAGGATCGATATGTAGCTCGTGACATTTCAGGGCAAGTGGTTTGCTTCTGCGGGAGGAGGAGGCTGAAAATTGATTTAGGGCACTGAACTTTGGGCCTGTGGCCGCATTTCAACACAGGACTTCAACTCCATGCTGAACTCTCCCACTATTCAACAGCACTTAACTGTCTGCCTGCAGCGCAGGCTTCACAGAACGGGGATGCGATGGGATGTTGACTCAGGCTACAGGAGAGGGAGCTAGCTTCAGCCTCAAACATGCAGCAGTTTGTGCTGCTCCATAATATTTGTAAAAGATGATAAGGGCCAAGAAAGTCTCAAGTGGCTCTAAAGCGGCATTTAGAGCTGTAGCATCAATGCCTCCTCTGCTCAATCCTTTCTATAAGCTATTAAAAACCTGTCTACTGAAAGTAATCATAAAACAACAAAGGTACGTGAAGTGGATTGCTACTGACCAAAAGCAGAGACGGTTTGGCTTGGCGAACCTTTCTGCCTCTTCAGTTGATTGTCAGTACATCCAGTAAGGGACGGGGCGGTTGCGGGAGATGCTTCTGAGCGTGCGGCAGGGAATCTGTCTTTGCAGTGAAGTGTTTCTAGTGCAGAGGTATCAGGGAAAATCTATGAGCAGGCATTGATTAAAATACTGCAGCTACAGAGGATAAGTGCACAGGAGGTTTGCAGACTGGTTAAGGAGGTCTGGTTGTGGTGTTATTCAGCAGAAAGTACACACGCCTCGACCTCTCCCAAGGTCATAAAGAGAGTGGAAAGCACTGAGATTAATTGTGTCTGCTGAATGGTTAATGATTGGGGGGAATGACGGTACAGCCACTCTGAGTTCTGAGTATCTGGGCGGCTCCATTTCTAATCTAATAAAGATTAACTAAGGTTGCTTGTAAAAATCTGCCTCAGCAGGGTCCCTCGGAAGGCACACATTCCTACCTCCTCAGAAAATCATTTACGTTTGACCTTGTCCCCTTCAAAAGAATATTTGAAAGACAAGGATCTTGGCAAACCATTCTCATTCAGGCATTTTTCTTCCTCCTGAGCCCTCAGCACCAGTTCTGAAGTGAACAGTATATCACAGGTGACAAAAGCGAGACCGCATCTGATGTGGCCCATGTTATCAGAATAGCCGCTTCAGTTTGCCCCCATACACAGACTGCTTCCATCTCACGCTTTGTCACGGGGCGGTCCTCTGTTCTTGCTCTCAGGGGATGGAATCCCATGTCCCTGGGCTGTCTGAGTCCGCCACCCACCCCGCACAACTTGTAAAACACCTGGAATTAAGCCCTCCCAGTGGGGCTGAATAGTCTGTAAACAAAAATCAAAGGTTGGGCCTTTAATGCTGGGCTGCACAGCCCACTGGACAGGGCCAGAAAACTGAAGTCACGGGCTGGGCCTTGAACGCAGGCCTGGATGGTCCAATGGCCAGAATCAGCAAGTTGAAGTCAAGGCTGGCCCTGTAACGCAGGGCTGGATGGCCCACTGGCCAGAGTCACAGAGTGGGAGCCTATGCCCCGGTAGGGGGACCTGGGTCCACCCTACTCCACCAGGTCCCGACCCAGGGCCTTGTGAGTGGCAGAACAGCCTACCACTCCCTCAGCAGGGAATCTGACAAACACGCTGAGGATCTCAGGGTGGGAGAGGCCACTCCTGCACCCTCCCTGAGCCGCTTCCTACCAGATCTGTCGGTCCACATCTCACCTAGCAGCGGGGCCCCTCTGGCTCTTCAGGGGCCACGTATCCTTAGGAATCTGCTGGGATTGCATTCCCACCGTTGCAGGGGCCTCCACTGCTCTCGGCTCAGGTGGCTGGCAGCTGCTGCTCAGGAGCACCAAACAGAGGTTCTTCTCCTCCAGCTGCCAGCCCAGACTGAGCCTCTCCACAGGCTTTTATACCAGAGCTACAGTCTGAGCATGCCCGGCAGGGCTGCGGGGGCAGGGCTCCTCCAGCCAAGGCAGCCTGGCTAAACCCTGCTTGTTCAGTGCAGGGCTGGTACACCCTGTCACATGGCTCCCAGGGAAAATGTTTGCCACCCTTAATAAAGAAAATGCTTGCCACCCTTTTCAGTTCAACTCCCTTAAATGGCTGAATTGAATACCATCAGAAAGAACCAGCACGTATTGCTATCTGCATCTGAAAATCTTCTGTTTGGACTGCAATATAAACACACTCTTTAAAAACTGCTTCTGCTTGTTGAGAACCTTCCGGAAAGCAGTGTCAGTTGGACCACCCAAGTGGCATCTCAGCCCTTCCAACATTCAGAGACTAGGGGATAGATGGGTCATGCCGTTCCAACCTCTTTGGGTCCATCCTTTCCAGTTTGCTGGAATGCAGCGACCACTGTTCCATGCCCAGAGCCAGTTCTTCTCACTGTGTCCCCTGCAGAGTTCATCTAGTTGGTTAGTAATATGCAGATTTGCACCTGTTTATCTAAAGGTAACAAATAGAATTGGGACAAAACTGTGTGGACTCACTTATTTCAGGTTTAACCAAGCTGATTTTGATTTAGGCCAGGTCTACGCTAGACCAAGCAGCTCGGCTTAAGGAATGCAACGCAGGCTATGTAGAATACGTAGCTGGAGTCAGCTTACCTTAAGCCGAGATTGGCAGCGGCCCCATAGAAGGAGGCTTATGGAAGCAAATGCTTCTTCGCCTTTCCTTACTCTTAGCAAGAGCAAGGATATCAGATGCTGATGGAGGCACCCTCTGAGTTTGATTTAGTGGGTCTTAACTAGACTTGCTAAATTGAACTCCAGAAGATTGATCACAGCAGCATTGATCTTCTGTGGAGTGAAGATGTGGCCTTAGCTGAATTTGATTAGGAACAGGTTTAAACTAAACAAAAATAGGCTATTCTTGGACAGAAAGCTTAGTGTTCACACAGCAGTTTGCATTAGCATAATGAAACCAGGGAAAGGGGGAGTGTGGACAACGCCTCAGTGCTGAAAGGAAAGGGGTCAGACTATTTCTTATGAAAGTTCCACATGATCCTGCTACATCTTGCTCTAGATGGTTTTGAACTCTGCCTAAGCACCAGGAGGAACGTGGGGGATACGATCCCTCAAAGTAAGCAGACAGTAAGAGAAGCAGTCACGAGGCTGGCGCTGACAGGAAGCAGAGACAGAGCTCTTTGGGCACAGAATGTTCTAGAAAGACAGACTTGGAGATTACCAACCAAAGAAGCCGCCTACTGTCACTTGTTTCTTTCGTTCTTTCGTATTCAAGGAAACAGGATTGAGGGCACATTCTTTGCAAATAAACAGGATTTCACCAGAGATTATATCCGACACATATAATCAATTTCTCCTCTTAACAGGAACAAACTGGCAAGGCTCCAAATACTGGCTAAATGCTTGGGACAAAGGGGCAATAGGTGAAGAATTGGATACTCAAGAGGAAACAAATGACTCAGAGCAGGGAAAAGAAAACAACAACAAAGCATCCAACATCAGGAAGGAGAGAAGACCTTTTCACAGAAAAAAGCAGGCCTAATAAGACAAGAGACCAAACTTGTTGCGGGGACTTCGTAGTATGACGATACTGGGCTCAGCACAAATTCATTCACATGACTTGTGAGCATGCTCCCATAAGTTAGGAAGGAATTCTGGCCCCACTGAAGAGAATGAGAGTTTTGCCATTGACTTCAGTGAAGGCAGGATTTCTACCGTTCACTTTGCAGTGCTCTTGAAGGAACCTCACAGTCCATACAGTTAAACACACGCATAATTATTTGAGAGTTTGGGGGCAAAATCTGCCCACCTCTAGCACTACAAAAAAGTTGCAGAATGTTTCACAGCTATCATGGAATGTAAAGGTATAGGTTGAACCTCTCGGCTA
>JANRFK010004440.1:46061432-46082536 GCA_030068395.1 Apalone spinifera | reverse complement strand
CTCTCTCGTCTGGCATGACTTTAGTTAGCCGTATGTCTATTTATCATGGGTATGGCTAAGTTTCCCGCAGTCCCATAAAGTATTTTCACAGGCACCAGTCCTGGCTCTCAGTGTTCTTGTGCTGGTATTTAGCCCTAATTTATGCCTAAATGTCTTATAAGAGGCCAGCAAGCAGTGGAAGTGTTGGTAATGCTGCTAGAAAATATTGGCCTCCCAGGGTGTGTCTAGACGACATGGCTCCGTCGACAGAGCCATGTAGATGAGGCAGGACAACAAAGGGAAATGAAGCAGTGATTTAAATAATTGCCGCTTCATTTAAATCAAAATGGCCACCGCGCTGTGCCGATCAGCTGTTTGTCGGCACAGCGCGGCAGTCTAGACGGGGATCAGATGACCCCAGAACCCATTGTCAGCAGATCCTTTATGCCTCGTGAAACGTACCCCCACGGTCTGGAAAATTCTCTGGGTCAGCACTGGTTAGGTCCCAAGGGTGCCGGTTAAAGCTGTACTACAAGCTTTTCAGTGCTCCACATCTCACAATAATAATTCTTAAGTATCTATGTCAATAATCCCATGTAACAAAGTTTGAATACCCATTCTTTATGGAACCACCTATATGTATTCTAAAATAAGGAATATTTTAATGTCTCATTTATACATTGTGAACTTGATGTTCTTTGATTATGGGAAAAACAATGAAGAGTCCTGTGGTACCTTACAGATGAACAGATTTATTTAAGCATAAGATTCCATGTGTAAAATTATGAGGTAAATTTGCTTGTTGTTATTGTCTGGTTTCAGAGCAAAATCTTTTTTTAAAATGATCAATACGGTAGAAGCTGAATAATTTTCTGTGCAGTCAACAGTAGCTTTAAAACATTAGAAATTTCATTTTAATTGTTGCCTAGTAACAGTTGCAAGAGTTGTCCTCTAGACTAAAAATGAAAACAATATTTTTTTAAAAAAGCTGGTGAGGCATTATTTATACATCAAGAATACAAAGTTGTTTTAAAACTGCCTCAAGTTGCCATCTGTAAAGGTTCGTTTTAACATGCTCCTACTGGAGGGGCCAGACTTAAAAAAAAAAAAAAAGTTTCCTCAATGAATTTTCTCATTCCAAGCTACGCTGGTATGACGTTTTAATAAAACACCACAGAAAGGGTGAGTTTGTCACTTTGAGAGCAACAGTCATACTGAAACCTAAGAGACGTGAACTTTATGTGTCTGGGAAACTGCAAAGAGCAGGACTAAAAAACGATTATGGGAAAATACACGTTAACTTTTTGTTTTCACCTGAAATCTAAAGTATCAAATTTTCATTTGCAGATTCATGTGCATCCATTTTGGGCATTCCAGTTTGTTTGGGGTTTTTTTTTTTTTTCCAGACAGGCATTTATCATGTGTAAATCAGGTCAAAGATGCTCTTTTGTTTGTACAAAACAGACGCATATCCATTTTTGTGAGCACAGGTACTGGCACATGCATTTTATTGGTGAAGAACTGGGGCCCACGATGAGCCTGGATGAAAATATAAACCTAGTTGTGAAATTCTGTAGCTCAAAAGATAATACACACGATAAATGACAGATTTATATCAACTAAAAGTTGATCAACACTTCTTTCTGCCGCGGCTCAAAACTTCACTATTGAGCTGCAGATGTTCTTAAATCACACAAGAGAATTTTGGGGTCCCATCCCAGCATTTACCAAACTGGGGCCATTCTTTGCATAGCAGAGACCTTCCATATGGGAGCCTATTATCATCACTAAGCAATCAAGGCATTCTATCCCTAAAATCGGCGCCCTGTTTTCAGGTCACCTCCCCTGTTTAGGGTGCTTCGCTTTAACTGAAGCGGTAAGTTAGCTGATTTTACACATTTGGATGGAAGAGGAAAATGGCTTTTGTGATGAGCATCTGCTGTTTTGTTAAAAATGTGGTTAAAGACATTAACAAAAGTGACACTACCAGCTGTTGTAATGTCAAACAGCTTAGTAAAACTGTTTTTTGTCAAATGACAGCATATGACACCAAACTAAATTCCAAACCAATAACACACAGTTAGTTGCAAAACAGGCTGCACTGTGGAGGGAGGGGGGGATGTTAATTAAAGTACAAATTATACTTTTTTTTTGGCTACAAAAACAGAATACTCGATTTCTTAATGAAAACTCAAGCTCTTTTAGTTAATAAGATGAAAATATCATCTGCGCTAAGTTCTCTGACAAATAAATACCACCTTTATTCCTATAATTTACTCATAATAGCAATAAGACATGACAGGCTATGCATTTCAGGGCAATTACAGCATCTCTTAGGTGGTTAAAATGACTTGGCCTTTGGCCTCATGCCTTATACTACCCCCAAGGTGTGCAGTAATCAGCAGGCAATGTAATGCCTGTTGTATGGGATTGCTTCACTACCCAGCTCTTGTATTCCCATCATTTATAATTATCAAATGATTAGGACGTGACACATGAGCAGCATTTTCAAAGAGGACACCCTTACAGAATGAAGATTATGTTTGCAGTTGATACGAATGCCACCGGATTAGTTCACACACACATAAAATACGCTTCAAAAAAAGCTATCACCAATAGAGGAACCTGGAAAATACATGACCACCTTTCCAGTTATGTCACTGAGGCTGCGTCTAGACTGCAGCTCTTTTCTGGGATACCGGAGGTATCCCGGAAAAGCTATGCCACGTCCAAGGAATGCGTTCGCTTTTCCGAAAGAAAGTCAGAAAAGCGGACGTGCTCTTTTGCCATCCCTGTAAACCTCATTTTACGAGGTAGAAGGGATGTGTCAAAAGAGGAGGTTTTCCCAAAATGTGGTGCTGTGTAGACATGCCAAATTTCAGAAAAGCCTCTTTTGAAAGAAAAGCAGAAAAAGAGACGCAAATTGTGGTTCACAATTTTTCCAATTTTTCTTTGTAATGCAGACATAGCCTAAGACTTTGGATTGGGGCAGCTAGTTTATTTAGAGGATTATGGGCATTTTCAGTGTCTCAACTGACCTGAAAAAATATTACATATGGGGTGAAAAATCGAAATAACTTATCTTGCAACACTTACAGGTACACCCTCATTTCTGGAATTAAAATGGGTAATGTAAGCCAGAAAGAATTGGGGACAACGCATTGGCCTTTGCCTTTCAGAAGCATAAATTAAACTTCACAGGTAGAGAGATCTGAGGTGAAGTTACTCATAAGAGACATCTTATTGGAAAAAAAAGAGCTTAAGGGGAAGGAAGCAAACAGATGTGCCTCCTTGCTTACTAACTAAAAGAGAAAAGATTGAAGTCAGCGCAACATATGCAAATCCAAAATTTGGGTGCCATGAGCAACGGGTGAATAGAATTATGTCCCAAGGCAGGATTTCCAAAAGCACGTAGGTGACTCGACCGTGTGTCTCATTGGCCTCACCGCTCTATTCCAAATCAGGTACTTTGGAAAATCCAACCCCGACCTAGGGCAATTTACAAAGTCATTTTACACTGAAAAGAACGTTGTTTCAATGGGAACATTTTGGCCAGCTCCGATAAAGAAAGGGGTAATTGCTGCAGTAGCATTGTCCCAGCCCCCTCCCAGCACGCAATCGGGAGCGATACACAGCTACGTTGCTGCGGCTGCTCTTCAAAAGCCAGCTGTCACCATAGGACCTGAGGCATACGCGATTTTCCAGCTGTAAAGTACCTGCTCATTTCAGCAGACAGATGCCAATAACCCCCAGCTCTGGAGAATGCTGAAGCCATCCTTAAGAATCGATTAACTCTGCTCCAGCATGTTTTCTAGGCAACAAAGGGGTCAGGGGGCGCCTGCCAGGCTGTCCTTGTGACAGCAGCTACATCTAGAGAGATTCCAACGTACTCGGGTGCTGGTTACATTTCCCTTTACGGGTGCTCCCCCGGCAGCCGGGTCTGTGTGTGCTTCTCAGCTCCCACAGGCCTGTACAGACTCCAGCCACAGTCTCCGGTTCTGGCCTCTTGGACGCATTTCCCAGGGTCAGATTCTCTGCCTGGAACCATTTTTAGAGAATTGGTGACCTGTGGTGCAGCTGGCCTAGGCCCCCAAAACCAGCATGAGCTCTCCCAAGGCATTCCAGCTATTCAAGCACCCCCTCATCGGGAGCTCAGTTTACAGTACAACCCATAAGGGACATGTAGCAAGTAACAGAGAGACTTCCGAAATGATTTTCTAAATCACTCTTTACTCACAGACAAAGTACAGGAGACCCAACTCCCTCAGCTCTTCCCTTCACAGCTCACTCCCTTCTGCCTCGACTCTCCCAAAAGACCTGGGTCTCCTCATCTAGCACTGCCTCTGCAGCTGTCCTTTTCTTGCACTCCCTCCCTTGGTTCTGGCCACGATGGGAGAATTGGGTCCCATTCTTGCCACCACCACCTTTCCCCTCCTGCTTCCGACTCCTTTGAGCAGAACTGCTCCCGACTCTTCCCACCTCACCTTTCCTGAGCCATGCCGCGGTCATCTACCATCAGTCCGGCTCGTTCCTTATCTCTCTGCTCTGATCTCAACTGCTGGCTCTTTGCTCTTCTCCCAAGCTCCACACTCATCCCCGGTGACTTCAATTTCCATGTCAATGAGCCATCTGGTCCCTTAGCGGCACTCTTCCTCACGTTGGCCTCTTCCTCTTCTTTCCATGACTTCCAATCCTTCTGTGCTGACTGCTTCTCCTCTGCTCCCAGCCATCTTCTCCCTGCTCTCTTCTCCTTTTCTTCCACTTACACGGTTGTTGTTTCTCTCTATGTCTCACTCTCCTATACTCTTGACTCTTTTGCCCTTTCTGCAATAGCCACATAACAGCTGCCAGTATTAGCTACCACTGAGTGTCCCTGACATTTAGTCTCTGCCATTTTAAAATTGTAAAGACAACAAATTGCTGAAAAAGGGCAGGGGGAAGAAGCTGATCAAATCAGACATAAATTGGGTTGCCAATATTAATGGGACACAGTAGGATTAGGGTTAAGGTGAGGGTTCAGTAATTTTGCCCCTTTACTGTGGTCAAATCATTTGAATGTTGCCTGTCCATAAATACAATACATTCTAGCTGGGGACCATAGAGTTAATTCAAAGTTTATTTTTCTCCAACAGTTTTTGTTCAAATCCTCCATTTTCCATATTCTACCTCATGTGCCCTGTTGAGACACATCATACGTGAACATGAGATTTCTCCCTGTGAAGTTGTGATAGAAGTAGCTAGACACACATTGTATATTGAGTGTGAACTCAGCTTTTATAGAAAGTGCTGGACCGCTCCGACTGGAAATAACTATTCATAGAACAGGGAAAACAAAAGTAGAAAACTCCACTTTTCAATGCACACCAACAGTGACCAGGCGGAACCAGCGTTTGTATACAAACAGTGTTCCACTAACAGACCCAGAAGGGTCATTCTAGGAACATGCTCATTTAATTATTGGGGTTACCGATACGGTGGCAAACCAGGGGGCAAGGCAGTTGAAACCATGGGGCCAATGTTTATAAAATAGCATTCAGAGCTTTGAAAGTTAGACAAAGAACACCAATTGTCCAGGCAGATATCAAGCCTTTTAAAGTGTATGCCTCATACACAGAGCCCTGAGCACCCAGTGACTTTTGGTCCATACCTACCAGGTTACCTACAGAGCAAAGGCGCTACAATCCCATACCTTATGTCATGTCATTTCTCCCTCCTGAACAAAAACTGAATTGGGGTTTGTCAACCAAAAAATCTGTAGTCACAAATACCATAGAAAACAGCTGTGCTGTATTTTAGCAATGCCGTTAGTAGAGTTATTGGGAGGGAAATGTTGACCATGAACCAGGAGCCAAAAAAACAAAAAAAAACCCCAACACAAACAAAATAGACCAGTGAAATAGCAAGCCTTTGACCAGATCTGCAGGAACGCCTTGCATTTAAAGATTAGAATTTGCCTGTATTTTAAAACTCATCCGTGTTGTGCATTATGATTGGGACATCATCTGATAATAATGCGCAAACAGGTGGTATCTCTCCCTAGCTGTGCCGTGGCATGTCCCACTGTGAAAACGAGAAGAGAAGTAATCTCTGCTGACAAGTTTATTAAGACACAGAAGACATTACAAAGGACCTCTTGACATTATAATCTCCAACTCGGTCAGAGGTAGGAACCTACTTGCCATCCTTATTGAAAGCAATTGGTCAAAAAAAATGTACAATCGTGTAACAACTGTTAATTATTTGGGATATGGGTATTTTTAGTACTCTGGTTTTCAGCCACTTAAACGGTTGCATCCCATCTGTACTTTTTGTAGCTTGCAGTGATTAAAACTAAAGAGCCACTAAAAAGGGGCGCTTTCTATCTGGCTCCATTAGTTTGGCTAGTTTTATTTATTACAGTAGCACTGTCCATGCCAGTATGCTGGAGGTAAGGTCGTGTTACCACTATAAACCCCAATTTTCAAGGATTTATAATTCAACTATAAAAATGTGCTCCCGCGTGGAACCTGGCACTGAAGGTCTCAACACAGAGGCCAGGTTTTTTTTAATTGAATTGGATATTAATGGGCTTGTCCGATTTTATGGTAGAAAGAGAAGAAGAGAGGTTTAATGGTTTCAGATTACTTTATGGGCTCTTATAACTCAAAATGTAAGCTAGTGTCTGAGTATTTTAGAAAAAAATATGTGGGCGACTAAATGCATCAGTGAATTGGCAAGGGGATGACCAAGCCTTCCCTTTTATTACTGGTTCAGATTGAGCTCAGACCACTGAAACTCACTGCCACCTGACCGCTTTTGGAAGCTGACCTCATCGTCCCATCACCCACAAACAGCTGTTCACATCATAATTGGCAACTACCAACTACTAGCAAACAAGCAAAGAGACTGTTCATTTGATGGCCCTGGAGATTGGACAGTTCTGAACCCTAATGATGGTCTCTCAGATCAGACATAGTTGGGAGACTTTTGGGGAAGTTTTCACAGCTACTACTGTTTTTGTTTTGTGGTTAAACCGAGGAAACTTTGCCCACCAGTGGTCTTACTCCAAATAGACCCAAAATTCTATCACATTTCACAACAAGACTCTCAGGCAAGTTTCCAAGCTCTGGTCTACACTAGGGCTTTATTTCAAAATAACCCCTCTATAGGTCAAATTAATAAGTGGAGTGTCCATAACTGGCTGCTTATTTCAAAATCTGTACTCCTGCTTTTCTCGGGGATTAACGCTAATTTTGAAATAGTTATTTTGAAATAGCAGTAGCGTAGATGCTCCAGCGCAGCTATTTCAAAATACTCCTCAGAGTAATTCAAACTAATTACTCCCCAGTGCTTCCTGAGGCTCCAAGTCCTAGGTAGCACATCCACATTAATGGAGCCTGCTTTGAACTAATTTCGAGGCTTCCTTTCAATGAGGATACACTAGTTCGATTTCGTAAAATCAGGAGTTAAGTCAAATTTAGTTATTTCTAAATGGTTTCCTAGTGTAGACACGCCCTAAGACTGCTCAAGCACCTAGCAACCTCCACTGAAACACTTATGGCCAGATAGTCAAAAATGCTCATACAACATGCACTAAAAGCAGGTGTTTGCATCCTGAAAATGCTGGTCATATGCATGGTGTTCATTTTTTTAATTGTATCCTTTGGTATATATGGTTGTGACTATTTTCTTCCACTATTTGATCTGAGGAAGTGGGTCTGGCCCACGAAAGCTCATCATCTAATAAACCATCTTGTTAGTCTTTAAAGTGCTACATAGTCCTGTTTTTTGTTACAGCAGAGCCGTGATGTTGTTTAGAATTTGAGCCACACTGAAATGAACAACTGATTTCACTGGCCGAGTGAGTGAATGACAAACCAAAAAAGTTGCTAATGAGCCGTTACGGTCAGAGAGATTTATAAACAGAAAACTGAAGATTTCAAAGCAACTGTTTTTGCTCCTAGCTCAAAAATTAACATCTGTACTGTGTAGCTGTTTATTTGAAAGCAAGGGCTCTTCTGGATTTTACCATAATCGACGGCTAAGAGTACACATAATTTGCACGCTATAATATAGACTAAAAATCACACAAACCGTATGAACATAAAGCTACTTCACTACTGGAAGACAGATTTTACCCACATTCTAGAAATTCAAACTTCCCCTCTCCCTTGGGTTTGGCTTTCCAAGTGACAAACCAACATAGAAGTGAAAACATTGCTCCAGCTATTGGCTGTTTCTAGGCTTTTCTTGAAGGATCTCTATTCCTCAGAGCCTACCTCCCATCGCCCCTGAAAGAGGCTATGTGGAGCCACTGGAATCTGCTGGCTAGAATGACTCGATGGTAATTCCACCATGCCCTCATGCCAGGCTGGAGGGCCTGAGACGTTGATGTTTCAATAGAGTCCCTTGTTATTATAGGAGGCCACATCTATATTTACCCACCAATGGATGCTCATATAGACCTGTAAATTGAACGCCGAGAGCAGCTCCAGTCTGTGTCTGTACTCCTCACAGTCATAGGGAGTAAGGGAAACTGACGGGAGCATTTGCTCCTACTGACCTCCCGTTGTGTGGACAGTGTGGAAATGCATCAACTCTTCTCTCAAGTTGACCTCCCATTGTAATGTAGACCACACCTTAAAGGGGACTCCTTAAGGCATATTTATAGGATCCAAAATAAGAGCCTTGTTCAGTAATCCTCCTTCCCCTCTTCTTCAGCAGGCAAACTGAAAACAGACCACTGACTACGGATTTTGGCCTGTGAGTTTATTTAGGCCAGAAAGTAGTTATCAATTCTCAAAGGGGAACGTTTTAAATCATCACTGAAATAGCATGGAAGCCTGACTTATGCAATGCTGAATTTCCTAGTTTCTGCTCAGTTATGTTGCAAGTCCTTATCTGTCCATTTAATAAAAAAGGAATCTCTAAAAGACAGGAGTCTGTATCAAGTTAAGCAGTTGCTATAATTACTGAGTGCTCCATCTGCTTAAAACATTCTTACAAACATGCGAAGACCTAAGAACCAGACAACTTTACTGGAAGAAGAGACCTCATGCGCATCTGTTTTACAGAGATTATAGTGAACACCGAGAGCTTTGCCACCTGGGTGGCCGATGGATGACTTGGCAAGCATTCAAATGAATATGTAAGGGGATTCATTTTATTTACTTATTTTGTTTGTGGAGGGGGCTTAATTTGAAAAACTCTGTGAAGACATCTCATAGAAGGTCAGATTCATACTCTCCTTTTAACCAGAATGCAGGTGACTCAGTCAACAGTGAATAAGCATATTTTAATTAAGTTGACTCCTGATCTTACCTCTACAACCTCACCGGTAAAAGCTAAAATAAATCAAGCTTTTCCTCCACAGCACAAATGCCTTTCATTTTAATTTCCATAGATTGAAAAGACGGGATCTGGTTTAGTTAATATAAGAACGGCCATTCTAGGTCAGGCCAAAGGTCCATCTAGCACAGTATCCTGTCTGCCAACAGTGGCCAGTGCCAGATACCCCAGAGGGAGTAAACACAGCAGGTAATCATCACGTGATCCCTCTCCTGTCATCCATTTCCAGGCAGACAAAGGCTAAGGACACCATTTCTACCCATCCTGGCTAATAGCCATTGATGGACCTAACCCCCATACACATATCTAGCCATTTTTTAGTCTTCCAAACATCCTCTAGTAAGGAGTTCCACAGGTTGACTGTGTGCTGCATGAAGAAAAACTTCCTTTTGATATAATTTATACACAAGTTGAACAGGATTGGTCCCAGGACAGATCCTCGGGGGACACCACTTGTTACCTCTCTCCTAGTTTCCTAAACTAGTTTCATGACGGTTCGGTCCATCAATATTTATTAGTTAGAATGGTGTCCCTTGCCTCTGTTTGTCAGGGGCTAGAAATGGATGAAAGGGGACAGATCACTTGATAATTCCCTATTTCTGTTTATTCTTCCTGGGGCACCTTGCATTGGCCACTGTTGGAAGACAGACTACTGGGCTAGATGGACTTTAGGGTCGACCCAGTGTAGCCGTTCTTACATTCCTCTCTTTTCTACAGTTAGAACTGCCAATTTAAAGGATCATCAAAGCAGGAGAAGGGAAAAGAATTTATCAAACCATTTCTAACCTTACTGTAGAGTTATAAAAAAGTAATATTGACAGCCAGTTAGATTCACTGGAAAAAATCATGTTATCATCCTTGATTTTAAACTCTTGGAAAAGTGCCTCTTTCTGGCTCTCTCTAGACATTACCCAAAAGCATGAACTTTTCCCTGTTCACTCTTTGCACTTACAAAGTCCAAGGATTGAATTAGCTGAGTGACTGATGTCTCCTCGCGATCCCTGGAGAGTTACCTCCCAGCCACTGTACAGCAGTTCTCTTAATTAAATCGCTCTCACACACTGAGCCATGCACTTCCAAGTGCATCATCTATTAACAGCTTCCAGGAACATACCGATTACGTACGGTATTTTCTAGAACAGAGCCATGCCAATGTCAACCACCGAGCCAATGATCCGTTGGCCATTTTCAATGCAAAGGGTCATGCTCTAGTTTGTTTTTTTAGCACTCACAGCTGATCCCCATCTGATACCCACATCACTTAAAGCATTAGAACACTCCCTTCTCCCTGAACCCAGTGCATTGATCTCCTTAAAATGAAGCCTGTTAATTAATATTGGTTGTAATTATTGACCTCACCATCAATGAATTTCTGAATAACAAGGACCAATACAATAGAATAAGTTGTGCATATTATTCTTTTTGCCACCAAAGGAAGCTTGATGTGTTCGGTGTCTTTGTAGCTATATCCCATAGCTTGTCAATGGGATGGTGCATAAAGCTGTTTGAAGCTTAACAGGCAAAGGTTAACAGGCAAAGGTCGTTTCTGTAACAATTGATACGGTCTCCAAGCAAACACTTGAGCCTTCACAGTCCTTTTTTTTTGGTTTTGTGAATGCTGTCTTAAAGCTCCCAAGGAATAGCAGCGAAAGCCTAGCCGAAATTAAACTAGATAAGGCCAACGTGACATATTGAGATTCATGACGCAAGCCCCCTCAGTGTCTTCAAGCACTTTCAGGCGCGCTTCGAGCTAAATGTGAGGATGCTTCTGTAACACCAGGGCAAAACATATGCCTGACCGCAAACAGCAAATGTTCCTAGTGGCCACGGATGAAAAACAACTTTGCCACCTGGCTGATGTTAAACATTTTTAAGAAACTAAAGAGTGAGGAATAACAGAGCAAATGTAGACCATATAAGGAATCAATATAGTTTCCTCAGTACTATGCTGTTAGAATCCCTATGCAAGGTGGAGATGTTTGAAATATAGTTCAGCGAACCATTGGGCTATCGAAATGTGCTTGAGTTTGCCTATACCATTTAAGACGGCAAAAAATGTGATCTAAAGCTCAAAAAGCCAACTGTCCTCAGGGTGAAGAGACAGCCTGTAGATCCCTAAATGCAGGGTAGAGCTTGCTTTTAGAGTAGTTTCCAGGGGAGGAGGAGTTGGATAGTTGGACATGTGAGGTGTCAGAAACGAAGCTCCGTCAATCATATTTGACAATTCACATTCCTATGGTGGAAAAGCAGCTGAGATACTTAGAAATGTCACATAGCATGAGATACAAAAATAATTCAGACTCTGCCTAGTCCATTCCGTGAGCTTGTCACTCAGGGGCTATGAATGGATGATACAGAAGCCTACTGTATTGTTGGCAGAGCTAACCAAGGAAAGACAACCGTATTAAATAATCTCATAAATGAGGCATTCAATAAGACAAAAGGTAGCCATAAAAATGAGAAATGATTAATTCTTTATAAGCCTGTTTAGAGTGCTGGTTATAGAGTACTTTCTTTCAGCTACAAAGCCCCTTTTACTCCCAACATTTTACAAGTTATCTATTTAGGGCAGTGTTTCTTAAACCTTTTAAGACCAAGGAACACCAAACAATAATATTCTTTTATGAGGAACACCAAGGATTTTTTGTTGAGGGGTGCGGGGGAAAGGTCAGGGGGGAAGTTATTGAGGAAAAAAAGGTTGCCTGCCCCTTTAAGGGCAGCCATTTTGAATTCTGTTGTTCTCTACAGCATACCTCCAACTGCCTCGCAGCACACCGGTGTGCCCCGGAACACCGTTTAAGAAATACTCATTTAGGGACAATGCATCCACAACTTAAATGCAGCCGAATTTGGGGCTGAAAACAGCAAGTGTTTAAGAGCAGGATTTGGTCAACAGGAGTTGAAGGTGCTCAAGACCCTGCAGTGTTGAGCTTAGCTATCAACTCTATGCAATAGTGTAAGCCAGGAAGCAAAGAAAAATATGCGTCCCAACTGATACGGCAGGAAGAACATCAAGTTTAACCCTGCCCCTGTTCACTAAGCCACACCAAATGTTCATGCACGAATGAGAAGAACCCATGAGCCTCGTGTTAGATTTCATCCCAATATTGATACCTCCAACCCATGATGAGCCTAGTACCATGTGGGGTCATCACTAGCTCACAGCAACTAGCTACTGATCCTCACAGCATCAGGCTCTGAATCTTGCATCTAGATGGGGCATTCAATTTGGAGCAACACCATGTACCACAAGTCAGCTAATTCTGATGTAGGATCGTCCCACACTGACTTTTTTGTGGTCAAGAAGGTTTCAACTCTACATAGCTGGGCAATGCCATTTGGTGCACTCATACTATGGCTTATTGATGACTAGGTCTCTCCCACCAGGTGGCAGGTAGGCAACAGCCCCAGAGATGAGTATTTTAAGAAGCAGCAAAGCTTTGCAGAGCGGCGTGGAAGTGTGCAATAGGGATAGGGTACAGAGCATGAGATGAAATGTTGGAATGGGAGGCTGATGGTGATGGTGATTGCACACCCAACGGCTCCTCCTTAGCCCTTCCAGGAAGTGTAAACATATTAAAATGAAACAGTGGTGAAAAAAGGGATTAAAATGGCTTTAGATCTCAAAACGGGTTCAAATTAATTCTGAGTTTACAGATGCAAAGCTGAGCCTGGTTCTCTCCTTGCAACTTCTCACATACTCTAGATCTAAATCTAGTTTTCATAAGCATTTGAAGAGTACCTGTTTTTTTATTTTTTATACACACACATACGTCAAGGTTTCATTAAAAAAAACAGACACACTTTCTCAGAGACGTCTGTGACAGCTAACACTTGGCTCAGCAGAGCTGCTAAGAAGAGAAACCTTCCATGCATAGACACGATGCTGTTGCTTTCCATGAAACTTTTAGGTTTCAGTTTTATACTGCAGTTGCACTGCAAAATTTCAATTTTCTAATCTCTGGTTCTGAGCTCTCTTCCTGAGTATTGCTCCTTTTTCTATTTCCTACCTTTCATTCATTTGAAAACATGTGCCTTTTCGATGCAATTCTGACAAGGCAGCTGGCGTTACTACTTCTGCAGAATAATTACTTCTCCCTGTGCGCCAACGGGGGAAAACACAACAGTGCGGCACAAGAAGGTTTATTGTTGATTCCGTATTCTTAAGATACAGATTAGATTGCATGTTGAAAGGCCACTCCTGATATGCTAAGCTGTCCCTGTGTTTCTTCTCACAAGCCAGACTACCAAAAAGGAGACACCAAGGAACAGGATAAAATCACTTTCCAAGTAGAACAGGTGTTCAATATGCCTTCACAATACTTTGGCACAACAACTTCTGACATCTAACCAGCTGTCCATGGGTTTCCTCCACCCTTTGTCAGGCTCCTTGCGAAATTATGGTAACCGCAGAACTCCAGTGTTCGATGCCACATTCTCTACCCGCAAAAGGAAATTCAACCGCCTTTTTCTTGTCAAGTTTTCACAGTGCAATATGTTGAGACATGCCAGAATCAATGTCTAGATTTGTTGGGAGAAGTCGAATTTGGAAGTGAACTTTGATGCTTAAGCGTCTTTCCTCAGACCAGATTTGTTCATGGGGAGAAATTGCTATGGCAACCCTTCCTAAGTAACAATTACAAAAATATTGTTCTGGAAGGCGATGTTTCTTCCAAACAGCGCTCCCCACGGTGCAGCACTCACTCACAGAGCTAATCACACAAAATCGTGATGGCAAACATTGTTGCTTATGTTTTCTCCAAGAGAGCGCTGCGTTTCTGGAACAGAGCAGATGGAGAGGGCTGGCGACTGAGGAAAAGAGCCCGTCAAGAAATACTCAGCAGTTCATGTGGCCCTCGATGAAATTTGGGATGCATCACAAGGTTTGCTAATGCCCAGGATGGCCGTCTCTTTCTTACGCTCTGCTAGACAGTTTCTGAAATAGGGTGATATTTCCAATGTAACTTTGAATGGCAAGAATCACAGTGTAGCCATTATGAGGTTGGATTTGAGGCATGGGCGGTGTGTGACTCCCCCAGTCGGTGAGGTTGAGTGTGCCTGGACCATGGTTCACAGCTGCTCAGGTTCCTTCCGCCAAAGACCCACCCACACTTCACCCCTGGCCTCACTCAAACCTCTTCCTTTAGCCCCCTGTCTGCTCCTTCCCCCCGCCTGCTGCTCACTCTACTTTCCAATTCCCACGTGCATAGAGCAGGAACAGGAAGAGGTGGGGCTTTGGAAGGAAGAGGGAGTAGAGTCTCAAGCTGGAGCACCGGTACTGGCATAGTCCAGGTGCCCTTTCAGCAGTGACACATTCCAAAGGAGCAGACCTGCTGCTTGCAGCTGCTTAGTCTCCCTGGTGGCACCCACAAGCATTACTCTGAAACCAAACCCCAAACTCGAACCTCTTTGGGTTTACCCAGTCCTCACGACTCTGCTCCGGCAATTGGTGGGAGAGGCTCCTGCTGCGTTACATGAGGTGACCGATTTGTCTCCCCACCCCAAGGGAAGGAGCAACCTGCTTCCTTGTCTCCTCCAGATGCTGCAGCTTCGCTGTCACCAAAGAACAGACTTTCCCTTCCCGATCGAACTATGATGCCATTCTCAGATCTGATCCTCCTTATCCAAAAGAACAGAAGAACAGCCAGACTGGGTCAGACCACAGGTCCATCTCACCCAGTGTCCTGTCTTCCAACAGTGGCCAATGCCGGGTGCCCTAGAGGGAGTAAATACAACAGGTAACCATCACATGATCCCTCCAGTTTCAACCATTTCCAGACAAACAGAGGCAAGGGACACCATTCCTAACCATCCTGGCTAATAGCCACTGATGGACCTAACCTCCATGAGTCTATCTAGTTCTTTTTTGAACTCTGTTAAAGTCCTACTCTTCACCACATCCTCTGGCAAGGAGTTCCATAGGTTGACTGTGTGCTGAGTGAAGAAAAACTTCCTTTTGTTTGTTTTAAACCTGCTGCCTATTAATTTCCAGACATACCTATCTAGGAACCACAGGGGAATGCAGCGTTGCACATTCATAAAGCCAAACGTTACTCTCAAAGCCAGAGATGACATTATGAAGCAGAACTCAAAAAGGGAGCAGCTCTCTACCCTGAACACCACCACTCTAACAGTGCAATGCAAAAGCTAGATATACGGCCATATTCAATACAAAACGAATGTTACATTCGTCTTGAAAGACAGCAACAGTATTACAGAAAGTGAGTCTGTGCGATATGATAGTGGAAATAATTATGTGATATTGAGTCCATGAATGGGCGAATGTGATGGGCATGCTTTCTCTGTGTCCCTGGCTTTAATTCCTTAGAGTGGCAGTGATAAAAAAAAACAACAAGTAAAGAGAAAAAGAGAAGACTAAACTGTTTCTAATCACCCGAAGGGTCCATTGGAGAGTCTGTCTGCAACCGTAGTGAAATTACACACTGCAGTTCAGAGCAGAGAGGCTGGATTTAATATACCGAAACTCTCATAAATTGTACTGCAGATAATATGACAAGGACTATTTTAAAGGAAATTTGCAGGGTGAGAAAATCCATGGTGTACAGTCTCATTAAAAGTTCAGTAGTGACTAATCCTCGGAAACCAGTCCAACATCATGGCAAGTCACAAACTCCCATAGAAGCTAGCGATTGCAGAGTGTTTTAAATGCAGTAGATCCTAAATGCCTGGTCGGGATGTTGATTACAGCGCTTGCAGCAGACCTCGGCAGCCTATCAGAAGACGATGGGTCAGAAGACATCAGGCAAGGTGGGCTAGCCTGGGACATTCATGATTAGAGATGATCTTCAGCAAGTCCTAGTATTAGAAAGAGGTAGAAATGGCCCTAAGCCCAATGGGCAAACAAAAAAGAATTCAGACTTGAGGAGATGTCTCCGGGCGCACACAGCCAGCTGACAATCAGCAGCATGCATGTGCTTTCCAATGTAACACTGAAATGAAGGAACAGATGGAGAGTCCGAGACAGCTCCCTAAAGCCATAAGAGCATGCGTGTAGGAGACAGAGGGTAAGGGTGCGCGCACGAGAGCTTTCGTTCGGGTGCGTCCCAGAGAGGCACGCTACAACTCATGCTCATTCAAGGATGTGGACGGCGGCCATTGCCAGAAATCAGACCCATCTTGTCAAAGAGGTAGCCAGGCTGTAATTCAGCCAGGAGAAACAAAATACTCCACAGGGGAATTTGATCTCTGCAGGAGTCCAACCAAATAAAGCCAGACTTGGAGATATGACATCAACCAGTGCAAAAGTAACGGATCACGTCTGTCTTGGTGAGTCCATAAGAACGGCCATACTGGGTCAGACCAAAGGTCCATCCAACCCAGTATCCTGTCTGCTGACAGTGGCCAATACCAGATGCCCCAAAGGGAGGGAACACAACAGGAAATCCTCATGGGATTCCCCTCCTGTCACCCACCTCCAGAGAAGGGACACCATTCCTACCCATCCTGGCTAATAGCCATTGATGCACCTAACCTCCATGAATCTATCTAGTTCATTTTTTAACCCTGTTCAAGTTCTAGTCTTTACAATATCCTCTGGCAAAGAGTTCCACAGGTTGATTGTGCGCTGCATGAAGAAAAACTACTGTTTGTTTTGAACCCGCTGCCTATTCATTTCTTTTGGTGACCCTTAGTTCTTATATTATGGGAATAAGTAAATATCATCATCGTCATCATCAACCACCACCACGGATGCCCGTTGGTGTCAGATGCTTCGCTCACTATTTCCTTCCATCTTCCCCTGTCCAGTGTAGAGTGGTTTACTTTCTGTAGACTAGCTCCTCACCAATCTATCTTTTCCTCATTTACTTTTTCCATACCAGTCATGACTTTATAGACCTTAATCATATCCCCCGTTAGTCTTCTCTTTTCTAAGCTGAAAAGTCCCAAGTCTTTTTCTTCTCTCTTCATATGGGACCTGTTCCAAGCTCATCATTTTTGTTTCCCCTTTCTGAACCTTTTCCAATGCCAAGTTATCTTTTCTGAGACGAGATGACCACATCTGTATGCAGTATTCAAGATGTAGGTGTACCATGGTTTTATAGAGAGTCAATACGATATTTTCCGATTTATTCTCTCTCTCTTTTTTAATGATTCCTAACATTCTATCTGCTTTTTTGACTGCCGCTGCACACTGTGTGGACTGAGTCCTAGCCACCTGTCCTGACACCTGCCCATGGCTTTGCCTCTCTCTAGCCAGGTCTCCACTAAAGGGGAAAGTCGACTTAAGATACACAACTCCAGCTACGTTAATTAGAAACTTAAATCGTGTTTTGGCACCAATCGATGGAAACACACACTCCCATTGACTTCCCTTACTCCTCATGAGCAGGACGACAGGTGGTCTCCATTCAAGTTAGTATGTAGGTCTTCATTAGACCCGCTAATTCAAATCCCAGAAGATCGATTGCGGCAGCTTCAATCTTCTCTGTAGTCTAGACACGCTGTCTTATGGTATCAATGCCAAGGTCAGTGGGCAAAGAAGAGGAAAGCACAACACAAGGTTGGCAGGTGATGAAACGAGGGACTGACACTCTAGTGCTCACTCTAGCGAGAGGCTTTCACAGAGGGAGGAGGAAGACGGACACGCATCAAAGGGTGTTGGGGAGAAACACACATGGAAAAAAAATGAGCAGGCAAACAGACATAAGCAAGCTGAGGTAGGGAGAGAGATGTGGGTGGGGGAAGAGAAAGAAATGCTTGCATACACACTGAAGGTGGTGAATGAAATTCTCACACACACACACACACACACACACACACACGTACGTGCAATGAGAGAATAAAGGCCTCAATTCACTCCTTTCTTGGTCCACATCTGTCGATACTCAATACATACTGCGTGGTTAGTTTTGCTAGGGCCATATGTGAGGGCTGAGGGTCATCAGTGCAGGGGAATTAACTAATTAGATGGCTCGGTATTTTGCACCTAGTGGGTGGGTGTTGGTTTGGCAGCAGACACAGAGTAGGATAATATTTATAACAGCACTGGAGGCTTGGAGTAAACAAATATGGAAAGTCAAAGGCTCATGGAGATGCTCTCCAGGAAAATTCTACTCTTGACTTTATCAGGAGCATTAAAGAACAGCCCGTTTCCCTGCCCCAGTGTGGTTAAGGTAGCAAATGCAAAATAGGGACAAGATTAAGATGGACCCATTGTACAGAAAGCACTCTCCTAGAAACAAGGCACTACACGGACAGAGAGCAGTGCTGGTAACTTGGTCGCTCCCCACAGACGAAGACCAGACTAAAGGCAGACGTGTCTAAAATTTATCTCCGCAACCTGCCTCTGAGTCTTACTGTTGGCCTGGTCCGTGGCCCATCCAGGTCACAGATAAACGCTTCTCTGCTAAGCGCCCGTGTGAGGTAAATTCGACTATAAGCATCACTATGCCGGCGTTCTTCAGGCGCTAGCAGGAAAATCCATGGGTTTCGAAAACAGAGGCAAGTTAGGGAAGAACACTAGCTAGGCCAAACTGAGAGCTCTTTCGCAGAAGCATTGCTAGGCAGTGAAGGGACCGTAGGCTGGGTACTGTGAATACTGAAAAGTGTTAGCAAGATGTCCTTGCATATAACAAAGGGTTAAAGACTCAGGGAACTCTTCAAAAGGAAATCTGCATCTCTCTTTATGCCAGTGCGGTTAGAATGATTTATATTCCTGGGGTCTCATAACCTCTAGAGCAGTTAAAGCCAAATGGAAGAGAATTTCAGCTAAACGGAAAAGGACGAAACGGAAAAGGAACGGTCTCCGTCTACCCCAGATGGGAACTATCTTTGCACACAGCATCGAGAAGGTCGCCAGACCCACCAAAGACAGATGTCATCTCCCACAGGAATGGAATGCCACCAGCTGCTGAGCCTGGGCATGACAGAAAACAGGCAGCGTGCCCCGCAAGGCAGCTTCTTCAACAGGAACAGCTTCCACAGATGACGCCGCAATTTAACCAGGTGTTGTCAGATCCAATCAGACATGCTGTTGCTATGCATCCTCGAGTTAATGTAGGTCAAGCCCCTTCATTCCCCTCTTCCATTACATCTCCCACACTTGTTAGGGAGATAAATGCAAAACAAACAAGGGCCTAAAAATAGGCTGAAAAGCCAAAAAGATTACTTAGATTAGTCCTTAAACAGTCCGGACAGCCAGAGAGTAATGGCGTTGCAGCCAGAGTTCTCAGGCTGTGGAAATGATGAAAGTCAAATGATCTTTGAGACCATTTGGCCTATGTTTAGAGTGCTATTAATTTTTCTTAGCTGGAGAGTTGGAAGGGAAAAGCTACAGTGCACCCTGTATTTGCATTCTGCATTGGCAATGAATATTAGGAACATGACTGATGCTTTGGTATACCAACAGAACTTAAAGAGGTGATAAAACAGGTCATGCCAGAAGTGCAGAGTACAGCGTTGAGCACAATAAATTAAATCCCTTCAATTAGTATGGACAATGGGTAATTACAGCGACTGCCTCAGTGGCTTTCATATATTCTACATGTTTATTAGGGGGATTAAATTTCTCTAGGTTGCTGCTAAAATACAAGTTTAAAAAATAAAATCAAGGCAAAACCACATTTCAAACTTTCTCTTGTTTAAAAAATGACAAAGTGTAATGACATTTATCTGACCTGATACCTGTGCTCCAAGCCTGCATACGTGAAAACCTTCCATCGTGATCCCACCTTCCCCAAACAAGTTCAGGATAGAAACACCAGAAGAAGCATAATACTGTAGCATGTAGCTCTCAGTTACAAGATTATTCGGGAAGATTAGAATCATTCTAATTTTTTATTAAAAGTAGAGAAAACTCTTGTGCAACTTAGGGGGAAAAAAATCAGTCAAGTAGTGCATATGTTAAAAGTTGGGAAAAAAAATCTCCATTCACACCTGCAATGGTATCATTAAAAAAGTGACACTAGTTTTTGGCTTGTCAGAGTTATAGAGCTGCCTGCTGCTCCGTATTTTACTCCTCTCCAATCTTCTTACTTGAGAAAATGAGAAAAAAAGGAGAAGGAACTGTGATTGCAGCACCACAGAGCAGTGAGTGAGTTCTCCTAAAATAACTTTTGTTGGCCTGCAAACTATCATGCCAGACACCAGATTTCGTGGTTTAGTTTCCTATTCATCTAGTTTGTTAAAAACAACTATATCATTTTATATTATAGAATTATAGACCCAAAGAAACATAGAATCATGCAACTGGAAGGGACCTTGAGAGGTCATTGAATCCAGTCCCCTGCCCTCATGGCAGGACCAAGAACCCTCTAGACCATGGGTTCCTAAACTGGGGTGTGTGCCCTCCTGGGGGGGGGGGGGCACATGAAGAAATTCCAGGGGGGGCACAAGGCGACCCAGCCCCCCCATCAAGTTTTGCTGCCCCCGTCAGTTCCTTTTTTTTTCCCGCTCAACAAGTTTTGCTATTTTTGGGGGGGAGGGGGCATGAGGGTTTCTCAAAAATCAAAAAGGGGGCATGATGCCAAAAAGCTCTAGACCATCCTTGACAGGTGCCTATCTAACCTGCTCTTAAAGATCTCCAGTGATGGAGATTCCACAACCTCCCTAAGCAACTTATTCCAGTGTTTGACCACCCTGACAGGAAGTTTTCCCTCATGACCAACCTAAACCTCCATTGCTGCACATTAAGCCCATTGCTTTTTGACCTATCCTCAGAGGTCAAGAAGAACAATTCTTCTCCGTCCCTCCTTGTAAGTTTTAGATACTTGAAAACCGCTATCAAGTCCCCTCTCAGTCTTCTCTTTTCTAAACTAAACAAGCCCAATTCTTTCAGT
>JANRFK010004440.1:46042644-46053857 GCA_030068395.1 Apalone spinifera | reverse complement strand
AGAGAGAGAGAGAGAGAGAGAGGCCGTTTGCACTGCTTGCTCCCGCATGGCGGCCTGGCTGAGCAGCACAGAAGTCAGCCAAGTACCACGGCAGGAGGCAAAGGGGGTAGGGTGGTGACGTACATGCCCAGGAGGCGGGGCCTGGATGAATGTGCATCCCTGACAGAGACAGAGGAGAGCGGAGAGAGAGTGAGAGGCAGGAGGGGGAGGAGAGCTGAGAGAGAGAGGGGGAGACAGTAGGAGAAAGAGACACGGAGCGAGAGATCGGAGGCTCAGGAAAGAAGACCGACGTGGAGGAGAGACCTGAAAATCCCGTCTTATGATGGGCTAATTGGCTAGTTTAGAAATAATGGGCTTGCTGTGTAGCTGCTCACTTTGTTATTTCGAAATAATGCTGCTGTGTAGAAATGCCCCCACTAAATATCAGTGCTGGCTTCAAAGTAAATTTTTGTCCAGACTACCCTGCCAAGAACAGTAGTTCTAGGTTTGCGTCCAAGAGGGTGTCATGTCCAACTAAGACAGTTTTACTAGAAAGAGCATGTAAGAAAAGAGCAAAGGGGAATTGAACCAACCTCTATCCCGAACACAGATCCGTGAATGTCCGTGAGCATTAAGATCTTTATGAAGATCTGAAAAGTTCCTTTGCCTCCTTTTCTAGTATAACATAAAGATGACGGATGCAGGGACGAAACTTCTGCACACAGCACCACCACTAACTATGCTCATAACAAGTGTGGTGGCCTCAGATAAAAAGGCCGTGTAAACTCCCAGGAGATGGTTCACGACATCACAGAGGCACCTCGGTTGGCAGAGGATTCTCACGGGTCACACATCACAGCTGTATTTCAAACGATGGCACTCTTAGTGTTTCTTCCACGACACCGCAAGAGAGAAGTCTGGGTGTATTCGCTACAAAGACTGGTGCGCCTTCTGGGCCGGCATCTCCATGCCACTGAAAGCACAGGAAGCTGAAGGAGGGTTCTTATACATTTTTTACAACAGTGAGTCAACTTCTTCCCTTGGATAACCCTACTGCCTCCATTCTGGGTTTTAATTTCCCTAGAGGGAGCTCGTCTAGCTGGATTTGCCCCCGTAAATTTTGCTGCTACTAAAATTTCCTCCTCTACATGCACATGGAATTGCCTGGGATCTGTGGTGTGCAGCTCAGTGGAATTGGATCCAGTTTTTTCCACCGACTTAAAAAAAATAAGCAAGATTCATTGATGCTACCATCATAATCAGCTTTCCGTGAGCAAATCACATCATGCAACTCATTGAGTTTGCTATAATATGTCAGATAGGTACCTTTTAATGGTATACTAAGATACCTTGGCTATCTTTTTCCTAGATAAACGCATGCTTATAACAGAAAACGAATGCTCCAAATTAGCAGCTTCCTCCCTCTGGGGCAGCTGGCATTTGGCCACTCTTGGAAGACAGGGTACTGGGCTAGATGGACCTTTGGTCTGACCCAGTACGGCCGTTCTTATGTTCTTATGGCATTTGCTCTGGGAAAAGCTAAGTTTCTCAGGGCACAGCCCATCAATCCTAACTACCTTTCATGCCTTCCCTTTCAGTAATAAAGAACTAACATCACAGCTGGGGAAAAATTTCACAACGGGAAAATTTTTTGCACAAGACTTTTTTTCACTGCATCACGAAACGCAGAAATATTTCATACATTCTTATGAGCTTTGCAGAATAGTTTTAGCATTTTTATATGAAACATTTAGAGTTTCTGGCTTACTACACATTTGTCATTTCAAAATGTCCTTTTATTTTATTTGAAAACAATGCAAGATGTTTTAAAATGATCAAAATTGAAACAAAATGTTTTGTCTGGGTTTGGCCCAAGATTTTTTTAAATTTGATTTGCCCACATTTTTTTTTAAACACTATTAGTTTTGATCACAAATGATTTTTTCCACAAGGCAGGGTTTTGGTTTTGGGTTGTTTTGTTGTTTTTTTTTAAATTGCCAGCAAGTTGCCAAAACTATGATTCACACAGTTTTCCTTACAGTTCATTGGTGTTTGGCTAAGGGCAGTGAGATTTTATGATAGATAAATTCTTTCTTTTTTATTGGACAGTAACTCAAGATCAAACACAAGAAAATGGTGCAGTAGTAGCAGTATTTTTTATCCTGAAGGATCAACTTCGTAAACTTTTTTTTTCCTGGAGAGTAAAAAGAAAGCAGAAAGCCCCCAAAGACTTGCAAAGATCTTTATGTGAAGAATTTCCCATGTCATTACACAAAATGAGGCGATGGCTCTATTAAAGAGCTGACACTTCAATTATTCCAGCCTCCAAAAGTGGAAGTAGCTGTGTCAGGAGGAGAAGCTTTCCCACCAACGTACTGCTGTCTTCACTGGTGTTTAAGTTGGCATCTGTCATGTCGCAAGGAGTGTGGCTAATTCACAGCCCTGAACAACATAACGTATGTCAACATAAACCGTTGTGGAACCATTGCCTGAGTATTCCGACCAATGTCATGGAGGCCACGAGAGTTAAACTAAGCACATGCAACAGTCCTTGAAGGGCTGGCTCCTTAAACATTATACAGACAAATAAATTGAATGCAGGTGAGCATCCACAGACACCTAATAACCCCAGAGATAATATGTCTTTTGTGGTTTTGGTAATCTCTCTGTTTTGAAATGCTGAGAAGGAATGAACATTGGAGTAAATGAGATAACCAAGGCAAAGATCTGGATGATCCAGAGAAATATCAAGTTTATCTTAAAACTGCTCAAACGTATTTGAACTATTGAACTCACACCATAAATCAAGAGGTAAGGTGGGTGATGTATTACCTTTTATTTGACAATCTCTCCACAACAGAAGTTGGCCCAATAAAAGATATGACCTCTCCTGCCTTGACTCTAATATCCTGAAACCGACACAGCTACACCAATCATACAATCATAGAATCACTGAATACTGGAACATCAAGTCCAATCCCTTGCATGCTTGGCAGGAACAAGCACCATCTAGACAAGGGGTTCCCAACCTTTTTCGGTCCCCGTACTCCCTTGGCTTTTAGTAAACCTTCCCGTATCCCCTATTCAATATGAAAGGAAATAAATTCTAGACTCTAGAATCTACAACTTTTTTCACTAACACTACTACTTTTGGAATATTTCAATTAGGATAATCTAGTTATTTACCAAATATTCCCTATGCCCCCTTGACAAGCTTCTCGTACCCCCGGTTGGGAACCCCTGATCTAGACCACCTCTGATAGATGTCTATCCAAGCTGCTCTTAAATAGCTCGTGATGGAGATTCCACAACTTCCCTAGGCAATTGATTCCAGAGTTCAATTACCCGGACAGGAAGTTTTCCTAATGTCCAACCTAAACCTCCCTTGCTGCAGTTTAAGCCCATTGCTTCTGGTCCTATCATCAGGGGGCAAGGAGAACAATTTTCTCCCACTTCCTTGTAACACCGTTTTAGGTACTTGAAAGCAGCCATCACATCCCTCTCAGTCTTCTCTTTTCCAAACTAAACAAACCCAGTTCTTTCAATCTTCCCTCATAGCTCATGTTCTCTAGACCTTTAATTATTTTTGTTGCTTTTCTCTGGACCTTCTCCCATTTCTCCACCTTTCCTGAAATGTGATGCCCAGAACTGGACACAATACTCCAACTGAAGCCTAATCAGTGCAGAGTAGAGCAGAAGAATGACTTCTCGTATCTTGCTCACAACACTTCTGTTAATGCATCCAAGAATGATGTTTGCTTTTTTTGCAACAGTGTCACACTGTTGACTCATATTTAGCTTGTGGTTCACTATGACCTCTAGATCCCTTTCTGCTGTATTCCTTTCTATGTAGTCACTTCCCATTCTGTATGCATTAAACTGATTGTTCCTCCCTAAGTTGAGTACTTTGCATTTGTCTTTATTAAACTTTATCCTATTTACCACAGACCGTTTCTCTAGTTTACCCAGATCATTCTGAATTTTGACCCTATCCTTCAAAGCACTTGCAACTCCTCCCAGCTTGGTATCATCTGCAAACTTTATGCTATTCCAGCATGACTATGAACCATTAATAACTACCTCTGAGAATGGTTCTCTCACTAGTTATGCACCTACCTTTTAGTAGCTCCATCTATGTTGTATTTCCCTAGTTTGTTTATAAGAAGGTCAGGCAAGACTGTATCAAATGCTTTATTAAAGTCTAGGTATACCACATTCACTGCTTCCCCCTTGTCAATGTTTGTTATCCTATCAAAGAAAGCTATTCTTGTTTCAAATCCATGCTGACTTACTTATCACCTTATTATCTTCCAGATGTTTGCAGATGGATTCTGTAATTATTTGCACTTTGTTCTTTACAAATCTATGCTGGCTGTTACCTATCACCTTATTTTTTCCCAGATTTTTGCAGATGAATCCCTTAATTACCTGCTCCATTATCTTTCCTGGCACAGAAGTTCAAATGACTGGTCTGTAGTTTCCTGGGTTGTTCTTATTTCCCTTTTTATAGCTGGGCACTAGATTTGCCCTTTTCCAGTCTTCTGGAATCTCTCCCATGTTCCATGACTTTTCAAAGATGATGGTTCAGATACTTTCTCAATCAGCTCCTTGTACATTCTAGGATTCATTTCATCAGGCTTTGGTGACTTGAGAAATCTAACTTTTCTAAGTAATTTTTCATTTGTTCTTTTCCTATTTTAACTTCTGAATCTACCCAATTTTCACTGGTCTTCACTGTGTTAGGCATCCAATTACTGCCAACCTTCTTGGTAGTGACTGACACAAAGACGCTGTTAAGCACCTCTGCCGCTACCCTGTTCTTGGCCTCCATCTTACTTCTAATATAGTTGTAGAATGTCTTCTTGTTACTATTTATGTCTCTAACTAGACTGAGCTCATTTTGTGCCTTCTCCATTCTAATTCTGCTCCCCTGTGCTTGTTTGTTATTTGGTTTTATTTGTACATTTACCTAGTTTCCACTTTTTATAGGACTCCTTTTTGATCTTTAGATCTTGCAAGGTCTCCCTTGTTAAGCCAGGGTGGTCTCTTGCTATACTTCCTGTCTTTTTTATGCAGTCGAATGGTGTGCTCTTGTGCCCTTAATAATGCCTCTTTGAAAAACTGCCAACTATCTCCTTTTTTCCTCTTAATCTTGTTTCCCATCTGACCTTACCAGAAGATCCCTGCAGTTAATAAACACTGCCTTCTTGAAACTGATTGTCTTTCTTTTGCTGTTCTCCCTCCTGCTATTCCTTAGAATCATGAACTCGATCATTTCATGATCACTTTCACCCAAGCTGCCTTGCACTTTCAAATTCTCATCCAATTCCTCCCTATTAAAATCAAATCCAGAAGAGCCTACCCATAATAGCTTTCTCCACCTTCTGAAATAAAAAAAGTGTTTCCAATGCAGTCCCAAAACTTTTCGGATAATTTATGCCCTGCTGTGTTATTTTCCCAACAGATGTCTGGATGATTGAAGTCTCCCATCACCACCAAGTCCTGTGCTTTAGATGACTTTGCTAGTTGTTTTAAAAAAGCCTCATCCCTCAGTCAGGTGGTCTATAATAGATCCTTAACGCGATATCACCCTTGTTTTTAACCCTTTTAACTTAACCCAGAGACTCTCAACAAGTTTGTCTCCTATGTCCATCTCAACCTCAGTTAAAGTATACACATTTTTAATATACAAGGCAATGTCTCCTCCCTTTTCCCCTGCCTATCCTTCCTACGCAAGCTGTACCCTTCTATACCAATATTCCAATCACGAGTATTATCCCACCAAGTCTCTGTGATACCAACTATATCATAGTTGTGTTCATTTACTAGCATCTCATGTTCTTTCTGGTTATTTCCCATACTTCTTGCATTTGTATACAGACAACTAAGAAACTGATTTGATTTTGCGTCTGCCTTGTCTCCCCTTTATTCCTGCTATTGTAACCAATGTTCCCCCCTATTTCTGATCCATCTCCCAGGTCTCCATGTTTTTCACTTACCTATGGGCTTTGGTCTCCTGCCCCCATCAAACCTAGTTTTAAACCCTATAACTGCACATAGCATAAACAAACACAGTTCAAAATGCAATCTTACAACGATGGTAGAGATTTAACAGTCATTCTTCCAAATTCTTTTCTAAGATTTAAAATATCCTACCTATTAAAGCTGTGTGATCAATTTGCTTTTCACTGTTCTGCGGCCACGCTAGCTTTTTTTTCCATGAAAAATGAAAGCTCATAATTAGAGTCTGCTGGAAGCAAATAAATCCAATGCAAGGTCAAAGAAGTGTTTTTCCATTCTGAGGGCACTATGGGAATAAAGTGGCGAGAATTCTGAACTGTTTGACTGCTCTTCTCTGTGCCTGTTTATTGATGATAAAAAAGATTTCTCTCTCACACCAAAAAAAAAAAAATCACACCTGAGTCAGTCCTTCGATGATAAAGCCCTAAATGACTCGGACTGTCACACTGGAATCAACATATCATAAGCTTTCCATTACTCAGGCTTTGAGAAAGAAAGGAAGAAAGAAAGAAAAAGAAAGAAAAACTACAGAGGATCTCACACAATAAAAGTTCATGGTTCTGATGAAAGATTGACCCTCCATGAATATAGTCAGTGTGTAACTCTGTAATTAGACTTTGGATGAGAGGTCTACCATGTATTAGCCTACTATTGTTGTTATCAGTAGTCTCTGGAGATTGTGGGCAAACACACACTAATGATTGCTGAATTTGATTATGTTTCCAAATTAATTGCTCTTTGGCCTATTGGGGATATTCAATCAGATACTGAGGCTAGTACTGGATAACCTAGTAAGATTATTGAATTCAGCCTGGTTATACAGCCAAATTGATAAGTAAGATTTTGACACTGCAGCACAAACGTTTCTCCTATTTCAACACTATTTACTGTCCTCTCATTGTATTCCACGTTATCTCCATTCCGACACTCACTAGACACTTAATTTGAAGGCAGAGGTTGCTGTACCGGATTTATTTTCAGATGGGATGGCCAGCACAACCTTACTATATGTTTTAGAAATGTGCATCTATCTGTCTGTCTGTCTGTCTGTCTGTCCATATGTGAGTCCATTTGTTCAAGAACACCCCCTAAATGAAAAGAGCTAGGATGGCCAAATTTGGTAGGTAGCTTCCTCTTATCCTAATTTAAAGCAAGAAAAGGGTTTGGTCGTGCCAGGACAATGGGATTCAATGGTTTCTCATAAAATGGAAAGGGAAAGGTCTGCAGAATGACCACAGGGGGTTAAGCAAGTGGCCAGAGATGAGGGCTGAGACAGCTCTCATCTCATGGAACCAGCAGGGGCAGAGGTGGAGAAAGAGACAGCTATTCTACTATACATTTCAGAGAGTTTGTCTTTGTGTGTCTGTCTGTCCCCTAGCTGGGGGGCATGCACCGCTCCTCTGACTGTGCCCGCTACAGCTGCAGAAGTCATGGGGAGGTACTTCTCACCTGGCTCCAAGCTGCTGTGGTGACAGAGGGCTGAGGTAGTCCTCTGCCCCCAGGGAAGCCTGCATATCGAACCCCTCATCCCCAGCCATCCCCACAATGGTTTAAATGAAGAAAAACAAACCGTATTCGAATTAAGAATTTGAGCAACGTCGGGTGAATCTTCCAATGTTTTCATATGCAGTTTCTCTTTCCCCATTTTACTTCACCCATTGCAATAGCTGGCAGCATTCCCTTCTGCGCACAAGATGAAAGGAAGCAGGCCCTTATGTGTCCCTCACTATGCACGCACATTACCAATATGAAGAGAACTCTGGGTCTCTACGAAAATCCTAGGCACAGAACTGATCATCAAATTACTTTGGACAAAAAGAAACCCCAAACCTAAAAACCCCACATATCCCATGGAAAGGGACAAAAGGGGAAATGTTTCTATGGACCGTTCCACAGAACTTTAGTTAAAAGTTAAACTTGACTATTTGCCAGATAGCACATACAAATAATCATATTGCAGAATAGTCTCGTCTATCTACAATATACTCTATTCTGAGTATATTTTAATCCAAAGTTCCTCAGACCCAGAGGTGAGCACCTCTGCAAAAAAAATCATGGTATGCTCTTAATAACACACAGTTATTAACCACTGCATTTCTGGGCTACCTTTCATTTTAGCTGCCAGACATCCTCGATGTTAAAAATAGATTCCGCTTCAAGTCCTCAATACTTATGAGGATGTCTGAAAGGTGAGTGCTGCCGCTTTGCAGCGTTTCAGGGAAAAATCAGAAACAATCTGCAGCCTAGTGAATAAGAACTGATTCTCTTATGGAGTTTCTAACATTTCTATTCTGGCTCTGCCTCAGAAAGCCAGTTTCAACCAACCCTTGCCTACCCAATTGAAGAGGAATTATTCTCAATTACAGCCCTCTATCTATTAAAAAGCACAGTCGGTGATCAGTGATGACCTTTTCGCTGACAGGTCACGCAGATGAAAAATTCTGACAGGCATTCAATTTTGAAGCTCCAGGAGAGAGAAGGCGGGGGGGAGAGAAAGGTTACTTTGCCCAACTATGTCTCACCCCCTTTGTATGATTAGTAAAACCCCATTTGCTTTTTCCTCCCTTGAATAAATTGCACGTGGCAATGTAATTTTGTGTTAAGTCATTAGCTTAATGTTTTAATTTTGGTATCGTTTGCTGAAATCGCCTCACAATCAATCATTTCAGCTTTTCATTTTGCACTTTTGGACCATTTTGCTAAGCAACACAATCTTGCTTGTCTCTCTCCCAGAGCTTATATAGCCAGATTACAGAGGAAGCTGGTGAAATGTCCTCTCCTGAACCGTGACAATATCACACTGCTCATTCCAGACCCCTGTTGGAAACACCTTACCTAGAAACAGAGCAGCTTTAATTTCAAAGCTTAATGAATTGAAATTACATCAATAGATTTATTCAGTGCTCCAGCATTAGCTATGATTGTCCATTTATTTTAAAAACTAGATACTTTTCTGCAAAGACAAAGGGATAATTGATCTACTGAAAACTAAACTTTAAAAAAAAAAGATATTCTCTTTATACTGAGTTGGCTTCTCCATACTTCTGTACCCGTTCTACAACACAGTTATTAGGCATGAGAACCAGAGCAGTCTTTGTCGCTTCTGAAAAAGATCTAACAGTGACTTTTCCCTTAGGAATGCTTCTGATCCACATTTAGGTCAGCTCACACCTTGTCTTCAATTGCGCAAAGTCTATTCCCTTCAGGAATATTGGTGTCCGCATCCTGAAAGAAAACACAATTCCTTACACTGGACTGAATACAGTGTAACCAGAACAGTGCCAAAGGCAAAGCGGAAATGGCATTATGACATGCTTGTGCATGACAGACCCCAGAAAACGGTGATATTCACATTCCCCACCAGCTCTGCTAGTTTTGCTCCAGCTTTCATGGTCACCATGAACTAGTCAACATTAACAGGGCTCCTATTGATTCACTGGCGTGTGTTAGGAACTTTTTAAATGAGGATCACAGTAAATGTGCCCAGTGGAACGAGAAAATCTCATTTAAAGGAAAATGCTATATAGTTGGAGATGACAAATCTCTATGACGGGGTCAAAAACGATTAGGTATGGCAACATCACCTGAGGCTGTTAGACAAGCTTCCAGGCAAATGTAGGACTTTGCCATGTCCTGTGACTCCAGGCAGTGTGGTTACTGTAGGCCCCAGTCTTACAAATGCTTCCCTTTGAGCATTGAAATAATCCTATTGGCTTCTTTGAGACTGCATAAGTGAGTAAAGTTAAGGATATAGATACGATTTTTGGCAGAATCAGGTCCTTAGACCTCAATCCTGCAAACAAACAAGCTTAAACTTTACACATTTACAGATAAAAGTCATTATCACCAAGTCATCCTGGGTGAGGGATTTCTGTAGCTATAGTTGAAATGTTACAGGTTTCATATTTGTTCTAACATGCTACCGTTCAGAAACCAGCACCAAGACTTCCTTATGTGCGAGAGGGAATTCAAAATGGCCAGCAATACTAAGTCAATAGTTGCCTTATTCCCAGGCAAAATATGAAACCAAAACGTGAAGCATTTTTCTTCATTTCCTTAGGGCTTTATTTTGAATAAATAAAACACAAAATAATTTTATTTCTGAAATCATCTACATAGAACTTCAGAGAGCTAAAAAATACACTTGCCCTCACTTCACAGTTTACACACATAAAATTTTAAATTTTATGGATACTCCATGTTGCCTATTTAATTCACAGAAATATACGCCCCTTTGGAGGCTAGTCTAAAACATTTAAAATCCCATAACACATTTGTTAGCCACAGATGATGTAGCCTGGTGGATAATCTCTCTCAGTCAAGTATTTCTATATTGCCGGGCAAGCAAGGGATGGGCAAATCACACTAAACAATTCCCAAACAGCTGAAATATCAGTGCTTTTTCTGAGAGTCCAATGTTCCATAACAATATGAAAGATTGGACATTAGGACAAACTTCCTGTCAGACTCGTTCAGCACTGGAATACATTGCCTAGGGAGGCTGTGAAGCTCCTTCATTGGAGATTTCTAAGAGCAGGTTAGAGAAACATCTGGCAAGGATGACCCTCCCATGAGGGCAGGGGACTGGACTTCATGACCTCTCGTGGCCTCTCTCAGTTCTAGTGTTCAATGAATTACCAGAAACATTTGTCTGAGTAGCATTTTGCCACTTCCTGCTAATGACTACAGAGGGTGAGATTTGCCCTATTCCTTGAAAAAAAATGTTGAATGGCTGTTAAATGGAAACCCACTCAGTGTTTCTTCTTCAGGGACCTGATCCAAATCCCGCTGATGTCATTGGCAAGACTCCTCTTGATGATCGATCTTCAGGAAGCAACCCAGAAAAGTCACTGACCACAAAAAATCCAGAAACATCTTCAATTGGTTTGGAAGTTGCTGGATCCCTCACTCTGGAACAGCAGCAACCAGAATATCCCTGCCCAGAGAGGCTGCAGCTAATCTCACCTCTGGCTTATCAGCACACCAGAAGCCCTTTCGCAGGGTTGCTAAGGAGACCAGGATCTCGCTAGTTACTGTTCGGAGGCCTACAGCGGTAGCTAGGTAAACCATAAGGTGAAAAGGTGAACAACAGTTGCAGAGTATAAATTGGAGAATAAAGGTTTCATCTTTCTAACCAGACACAGATGAAAATACACCTTGTTCGGCTATCGCTCATATTTTATTTTTGAAAAGCAAATGCGGATTTGCAAAAG